>JARHVA010003111.1:605000-645000 GCA_037957365.1 Torreya grandis | reverse complement strand
GGACACAATCAGTAACCAATCATCATATTTTATAAATATTTTTCAAGTCTTGATCACTTGTGTTTGCATTAGGACACTTGCATCAACCCAAGTGTTCTAATGTCAATAAGTTTGTTTAGTGATGGATACTCACTATATTATAAAGTGACTATTGATGTCTTAAAATGGTGCTAGATCTTAATCAACAACAATGGGAAGTTTCAAGCTGTGGGACAATGCGGCTTGAAAACAACCTCCAGATTTTAAAGAAGTTGGTCTCTTCTTTTGTATTGGGTGTTGGGGAAAAAGGATAGGAGACTAAATAGAAACGCAAAATGTAGGAATTGAAACCTAACTATGGCGATGCGCCTGAGAGTAATCCTAATCCTAACCTGAGCACAGTGAAACTATTATGTGATTCTATTACATTTAAGAGCAGACAAGTGCATGATCAATGTAAAAGATTGGAATAACTGAAATAGAGGCTCACAATAGGGGAGTCTTTTGTTGAGATACAGGAATTGTCAACAAAGGCATAGTGTCCAATATTATTAATGGAATCCTCCACTCACATCAGAGGCACAGAAGTCACACACAATTATGTACAACTTTAGACTCTAGAAAATGGAACAGAAGCAAATGACATTTCCAACCACCACAATAGAAAATCTACAGCATAGACTACCTTGCAAAAAACATAGATAACATCAACCAAGGCATGGAGCTCAAATTTCATCAATTCATTCAGCCTCATAAAGGGCACAAAAGCATGCACGATTACACAAACTTAACAACTGGAGAAAATTGAGACAAGAGCTAAAGATATCATTGGTCAAAATTACAAGAAGTCTAGACTATGAGAATCTTCCCCCTCTTCTATGATTTTACATTTTAATTATATAGACTCAGATGTCTCCCTAAATCATCACCTTCTTTCCTGCTCAATTTCAAACTCTGACTTAACTTACATGGGGCAAACTGACGGCCCATTAATGCCTCAAGAAGCCCATGCTAGAGAAGAGCGACTCCCCATTATTGTGGCATGATGATTCCTGATTGGTACCTTCTCTTCATGCCCAATAATTAAATTCCATCACCTACTGGGTTGCACAATTGTCTATTCTGCCTCCACTATTAGGAGACAAATAGACAGTGCCTTCAATTCTCTGGGTGGCTCCAAAAATCTACCCGATGAACTGTTTCATCTACTCGAATTAACTCCAGCCAATTTTCCCTCCATTTTGCTTTACCAGATAGACAGACACTCTATTCTATTAAATACAAGGGAGGACACTTAGCTGATTCATAAACTTTTCCCTTTATGGTCTAGGAGGCACCAGAGGACGATACTTGGCAGCTTTTGCTGCATTCTGACACTTAGTCCAAACAAATCGGCCCTCTGCATCAAAACTTCTACAGCTATGTCCAAGAACCAAAATTGCAGTGCTTGGATCAAAGAATAAATTAAATATGATGAAGATTAAAAATTAATCTACAATTATTGGTGACCACCAGGACTTTTGAGCCTGCTCAAAAAGAACCCGACTCCCGCTATGCGGCCACGTGCTCAAAGAACACTTATTTAAAAGAATAGAGCAAGAAAGAAGGAATGGGAAAATAGAGCAACAAACTAAAAGCAAACTACTATATACAGTTAACCAGGCATATTTGTCTCCCTCCTGGATCAAAAGGAAAACTTTTGAAGTCCCCTTCCTGACAAGAAGACTTACAATGGCAGATAAGTAGTTGAATGAGAAGGAAATTTGGTGACTTGCTCCTCTTACCTGTCACCTGGCTTGACTTGTATCTGAGTGGATCAGAATCGAACATGCTTCTGACATATACGTACTTTGCTTGTCCTTGGAAGCTTGTTGAATGTTGATCCCTCAGATTGGTGCTCTTCACCAAGAAATTAGTGGCTGCTGGTTTATCACCATTAGCCCTTTGTTTTACACATTCCCTCTACATACATAATTGAGGCCCAGTGCTATGTTGTTCATCTGTAACGAATTCATAGCTATCTTGAAAAGTGAGAAGAAAGTCTGAGATTATTTCCTCCTCGTCAGCATTCTAGCTTGCATAATTTATTGGGGTTACAGGGGCTTCCATATTTGGTATAGGTACAGCTATGACTCCTCGTAGCTCTCTGGTTCATGCGGTCTTGAAAGAGACTTCAAGACTGGTCCCACCAGGCATGCCAGAAACTGTCGATGTCTTAAAATGGTGCTAGATCTTAATCAACAACAATGGGAAGTTTCAAGCTGTGGGACAATGCAGCTTGAAAACAACCTCCAAATTTTAAAGAAGCTGGTCTCTTCTTTTGTATTGGGTGTTGGGGAAAAGGGATAGGAGACTAAACAGAAATGCAAAATGCAGGAATTGAAACCTAACTATGGTGATGCACCTGAGAGTAATCCTAATCCTAACCTGAGCACAGTGAAACTATATTGTGATTCTATTACATTTAAGAGCAGACAAATGCATGATCAATGTAAAAGATTGGAATAATAGAAATAGAGGCTCATAATAGGGGAGTCTTTTGCTGAGATACAGGAATTGTCAACAAAGGCATAGTGTCCAATATTCTTAATGGAATCCTCCACTCACATCAGAGGCACAGAAGTCATGCACATTTATGTAGAACTTTAGACTCTAGAAAATGGAATAGAAGCAAATGACATTTCCAACCACCACACTAGAAAATCTACAACATAGACTACCTTGCAAAAAACATAGATAACATCAACCAAGGCATGGAGCTCAAATTTCCTCAATTCATTCAGCCTCATAAAGGGCATAGAAGCATGCACGATTACACAAACTTAACAACTTGAGAAAATTGAGACAAGAGCTAAAGATATCATTGGTCAAAATTACAAGAAGTCTAGACTATGAGAATCTTTCCCCTCTTCTATGATTTTACATTTTACTTATATAGACTCAGATGTCTCCCTACATCATCACCTTCTTTCCCGCTCAATTTCAATCTCTGACTTAACTTACATGGGGCAAACCGATGGCCCATTAATGCCTCAAGAATCCCATGCTAGAGAAGAGTGACTGCTCATTTTTGTGGCATGGTGATTCCTGATTGGTACCTTCTCTTCATGCCCAAAAGTCAAATTCCATCACCTACTGGGCTGCACAACTGTCTATTCTACCTCCACTATTAGGAGACAAATAGACGGTGCCTTCAATGCTCTGGGTGGCTCCAAAAATCTACCCAATGAACTATTTCATCTACTCGAATTAACTCCAACTGATTTTCCCTCCATTTTGCTTTAACAGATAGACGTACACTCTATTCTATTAGATACGAGGGAGGACACTTAGCCGATTCATAAACTTTTCCCTTTATGGTCTAGGAGGCATTGGAGGACGACACTTGGCAGCTTTCACTGCATTCCGACACTTAGTCCAAACAAATCGGCCCTCTGCATCAAAACTTTTGCGGCTATGTCCAAGAACAAAAATTGTAGTGCTTGGATCAAAGAATAAATTAAATATGACGTAGAGTAAAAATTACTCTACAGTGACCATCTAGATCTTTATGGGTTTTATGTTTCCTTTATCCTGATATATTTTATTCATGTACATAGGCTATTGATGATTAATTATGGATCAAACACTAACTCTTCTCATTAATAATTCATACCTTACAAAAAATGGATTATTAGAATCACAATGTTGATATGACCTCGAGTAACCCTTTTTAAATAATCACTTCCTACATATCCAATATTTTAAGTAGGGAATCAGATAGATGTAGTTCTCCCCTAGGTGTTGGATTGTGTGTGCACAATGGTTTAATATACTCTATACAAAGACATGGAATAATCTAGTTTATAAAATGGAACATATTTATGATGGGATATTATTTGAGTGCTTCAAAACTATAGTATGACTACACCTATGAATGATATGAAAATAGGGAATAATATGACAATATAACTTACTTATGTAATCGATTGAATGATCTGGAATAGGTGCTTGATTGATATTTACTAGATGAATAATGAGTATAATTAAGTTTTTATTTATGGAAAATAATTTATAAATATCTCATGGTAAGGCTAAATAAAAAAATGGTCAAACCCATAGGATTCAAAATATTTTAAAACTAGATGACTTCTGAGGATTAGGTGGTTGAAAAGAATAGGGAAACATGTGTTAACACAAGTGTCCATATATGGGATAAAAGTTTCCAATAGGGCAAGAAGTTTAAAAATATATTAAACTAATAGTGAAGGATATATATTAGGTTTTAATCTTTCTATATAGTGCAAGATATATGTGTGATCATAAAAGATAGGGTTAGATGATAAGATAAATAATTAGGCATAATAAGATTGGGAATGCATATTTTTTAGTGGCAATAGGTCTAGATTTGAAGGGTACAACCCTAATAGGTATTTATTAAGTATACAATAATAAGATGATATAAAAAAAATATTTAGTATCTAACCATACCCCCTATTTCCATAAATATAGTAATGCATAAGGGTGAAATTTCTAGAATAAATGAGATAAATGTGTAAATATGCATATGTAACACACATTTCCTTTTCTTTATAAACATTGACCATTTTTATAGTGTATTAACTATAACCAAGTTCATGTTATAGTATATATCATGCCATATAATCTAAACTTTGACCTAACTAAAATCTTAGAATAAAAAGAGATAAAAAAAGGAGTACACATGCACATCGATGAAACCATGTTGGCCACTCATATTTTTACCTATAAATTATGCTTCTTCATAAATAATTAGATATAAGAGAGTTTCAAAACCTAAGCTTGAATATTTTAAGATATATATTGAAATGTAATTATTACACCAATCTATTGCAAGGGTGATTTGTGACATGATCATTGAGATCATTAAATCTCAAATGCAAGACTTAAGTGATAGTACAATAAAATATAACTTAAGTAGTGTAAATAACATAACCTATATACTTTAAGTAGTATTATTCCATTGAGGTAATTTAATATAAAATACACTACTAAAAGGAGAAAAACTATATCGACAAATAACACTCAAAATGGTGTTTCCTAGTGAAAATGATGTTTCTCAAGAAAGTGTCGATGCCTGTTGGTCGATAAGTTTGAATATGTTTTGATATGTATTTTAATTTCTATGTGAACTTTAATGGAATATGCACCTATAATGTGTCTCAATATGAATTATCTATCAACATGTATTCTCTACTCTTTAACTGTATATAATATCTGTCACTGATCTAATTTTTTTTCCCTAAATCTATAAAAATTATTGCAATGTATATAGGAATTTGAATCAAGTGTATATCTAAATCATGTAAATTGTAATTAAAATTAGGAATTTCTTAGAATTGTATAATTATGGATGTCATGTATCTATGATATTCCCCCCTTTGAGGTGATGGGAATGGAATATTATAGTAACCTTACCTTAAAATGATAATATAACTATATAATATGTGTATAAATCAAGTAGTATATACTAAAAACATGTACAAGTGTGTGTGTGTGTGTGTGTGTGTGTGTGTGTGTGTGTGTGTGTGTGTGTGTGTGTGTGTGTGTGTGTGTCTATATATATATATATATATATATATATATATATATATATATATATATATATATATATATATATATATATATATATATATATATATATATATTCAATTAAGGTCAAAATATGTGATATCAAAAAATATTAAGATACATGATATGTATCATGGAAACATCTATAAAGTAACAAAAAATCAATGACACTCATAAGATCACTCAAAGTCACATAATTAGGATCTAACAAGATCACAAACAAGGGGAATATTCAATTACTACACACTCTAAGTAATGACATATTCAAATGTATAAATATCAAAATAAATTAACATACAATGGCATAGGGGTCAAAAAGTAAGTAACATGTTCAAATGTTAAACAATTAATACAATAACAAGCAACAAAAATGCACTCAAGGAAGTGATAAGGTGAAAATATGAAGTATAAACAACCAACCTTAATATATCATACTAGTCCCTACATATACATGTTACTAATAATGTCATGTAGCATATCATATATTCTACATTAAAAAATATATAATCTTGAGCATAAAAATGTGAAATATCTAGTATATGATCTCAATATGATAATGTAAATATACTCATAAAATAATATAACTTGTATCAATCACGAGCAAGAAAATAATTGCCCTACATATAGTACACTACGTGGGAAGTGGAAAGGTCGAACATTAATATTTGAAAGTATCATGGGTCTAGTGCATTCCAATATCACACTCAAGTATGCATGAAATAAATATGTGTATAAAATTATATGATACCTTCAAACATAAATTAAACAACATATATGCCAAGGGGATATTAAACATGTGAATGCTGAATATATATATTTTCTAAATTTATTTGAATGTTCTTTCATTTTATTGTAGTTTTTTAGTTTTTGGGTTCTTTACAATGTTTATAATATAAAAGTGTCAAGCCTATGATCCAATATAAGGGATGTTCATAGGTAGATATGAACCTATAATATGGTAAATCAAACTAGTGATACTTCCTAGGAGCATGTATAGGTGTCATATTTGTAACTTTATAATTTATGGTATGCTATGGATGTCTGAAAAAGGTTTGTGGTCATGAATAAGTAATTTAATGAGTAGGGGTTTGTGGGACCCATTTTTTATTTCTCTATATATATTTTTTTTATGTATATGTATTTGGAATATGTTTATGTGCTCTTAGCAACTAGGTGGACCATGTAGTTGTAGATGATGATTTTGTGGAATACACTATGTATCTCTGGTACAATGGTTTCTTAATTATTTAAGTCATATAAAAGGGATATACATTTACTTACCATTTCACATATGATTAACATAATTAGGATATATAATTATTTATCTATTGTAGACACCTAAATCTGGCCATCAACGACCTATAAAAATGCACAATTTGGCCTAAAAACACTAAAACATGCTAAAAGATGTGAAAATGACATATTCAAGTGGTAATTTTTTCCAAGGTATCCCTAAATAGGACAATTTAATTTATGGGACAACCAACTTTGATAAGATCATTCCAACTCAAAATGCTACTTCTACACTTGGGTGCTCTGGATTGTTCTTTCCTATCAAATCTCTTACACAAGATACATGCCTTTGTTATTTTCTATTGGTAACTTCCTAAATGTGATAATAGATCCAATGCATCTTAAATTTCCTTCCAATTCTAATCCATTCAATGTTTGGACCAATAACAAGGCATTCTGATCAATTTACATAATTTGTGCACAAAGTGCTTAATCATGCTTAAGAGCTAATTAAACCAAATTAGAGGCCTAATTAATAATTCCATAGAAACTAGTTGAAAACTTTGTTTTTGAAATTAATATTGAATATTTTCATCATTAGGTGACCTCATTTCTTGGGAAGACATCCCTAGGCCATAAATGTCACAAATATCAAGATTCATGCCTCCCATGCCTCATCAAAGCCTTCCATGCCTCTTAATTGTTCCTCTATCCCAAATATTGATGATCATATTTATCAATTTTAATTGCATTATTGGATTAATCTTTAGCCACACATCTCAATCATAAGATGGATGGTTCATGTTGATTCTAGACATTTGCAAAAATCTATAAATAGGAGGCCTTACCACATCAATTTTAATCTTTATTTGTGAAAAGTTATACTGCAGGATAGGTTCTAAAAGCTTCAAGAAACTAGTGTTACCATTTTAAATTGATTCCAAAACAAGCCAAACCACAAACCAAAAGTTCCAGGGAGAGATGGATGTAGACAAGCTTCCATTGCCAAGGACTTCATGAGCACAAAGTTGAGCAAGCCACTACTACAAAGACATTTGGAGCATCCAAGGAAGGTGAAGGAATATCTTGTTGTTTTTACTTAATTTTTATTTATGTTTATCATTTTTTTTTGTTACCAAGATCATGCTAGTAACTAGGCATGAATATGTTGCCTTAGTGTGTTTTTAATTTGGTTTCATTCACTAATACCATACTAATATCTTCTTCTTAGTTAAATTCCTAGTTTACATAATGGCAAGCTTGGTGGGACTAGATGCATCCCACACATGAAGAATATCATTATGAAACTTTAAAATATTCATTTGGATCATTAAAAATATTCAAGTTTGATTTTCTAACTTTGTTTTTCTAGTTTTCTTTGTCACAGGTTTACATAGTAACCAATGTCAGTTAGTAAAACCATTATTAGTTGGCATAGTCATCATTAGTCACTATTAATATAACTAATGTCATTTTAATAACCATCATTGGTTAGAAAGTGTAACCATCATTGATTATATAGCTGATTTTGGTCATTGTGTTTTTCTTAAAAACACAAACCCAAGAGATCTTTTTTTGAAGTTCATTGTTTCAAAATCAAAATAGCCTCAAGGCTAAAGGATACGCTAACATTTTTGTTATAGGACCAAGCTTGAAATTTTCTTAAAAAATTTTATATCACTTTCTGTGTGCTTAAAAATGAATTAGGAACATTATTTTGGTGTTTAAAGTAACATTTAATATGCTTAAGTATTTTTAACATTAGTTTTCAAAGTTACAACTAAGACCAAGGGGTCAAATGAACACCACCTCATTTTCATTTTGGGCTAAGAAATGAACTCACCTTTCCAATTTTTTTTAATTTACTTAGTTGTTTAAGTTAGATTTTGTTTCGTAAAAAGAAGGATGATGTGTGTATGATCTTCTATTTCTCCCCTTTAGGGAACCCTTGGAATCAAAAGTTTCATTCCTATTAAAAACATCCTATTCTAAGGCCTAGAAATAAATTCATCTAAAGAACTACCCAAAAACTTGTCAAATTTTGGGTGACCTTGAAAATGACCCTAAAATCTTTCTATTTCATGCTTTCTTTATTTTTATTCAAACTTGGCTTATGAGGGGGACTTCATCACCTCCCATGAGTTATTTAGGGAATCTTTGACTAGGGGTTTCACCTCCCATCAATGACTTCATTTGGCTCCTAACTAGACTTGAACACGAGACATAGTGGCACTTTAGACATCATACTATACTAAGCGAATAGCAAGATGTAGTGGTTACAAAAAGGACTAGACGTTTTGTAACAAGCCAAGTGATACATATCCAAAATATATGATTTTATTTTGCATTGTTTGGCATGAAAGTCATTATGAAATTGATTCCCCTAGAATGTTCAAAAACTTGTAGACCTTAGATAAATCCCCACTTTTCATGGAAGTATTGTTGGTTTAAGGTGCACCTCAAGGTCCATGTCATAGTACTATCATTTGAGATTAGGGGGTTTAAAAAGCCTAATACATAATGCACATTTACTTTTGGATGAACACTTAAAATCCTCTTAAATGACATATATTTATGGATTCTAATAATACCAAGCAACCTTGTCAGTTTAGGATCTAAGAGTGATTAATTACTTGGGTCTTGTCCTAAATTGGAGTCTTGTTTGGAGTCAAAACTTGGTGTAAACAAATGATCTAAACCAAACACATAATCCTTATTTAACTTTGAACAAAGAGGCATTATGTTGCCCACATAAAATCATCAATTTTCCTTGTTCAAGGGTTCATCAAAACATGGGAGTCATATCATCCACTTTGGGACATTTATGCTACCCAATTGAGTCTAGACCTTATCAAAATTTATTTAAATTCCCCCATCTATAATACAAATTCAAACTTGCACCTTTATAAGTTCATAGGGTTGATGTGTTAAGTGGATTCACCATTTTTACTAAACTTGAGAAAACATAGCTTTAATTTCCAATTTGGGTTCAAGGTCATTTTAGACTCGAGATCATTATCACCACTTAATAGACTTTAGCCATTTTGTGCCAAACACTTGCACTTTGAGTTGATGCACCACAACATTTTGAGTCAAGAAAAGTAGTGTTATGTTGTCAAAACAATTGGAAAATATCTTTACCTTAGAGAGTTTTTGAAACAAACATTTAGCCACAAATTTTGGGTAGTGTAGCATCATTATTCTGCCCAAAACATTTCAAATATTGTTTCATTGATCCTCTTGCATAGATTTCAAATTTGTTACTACATTTTCTGACCAATTTGAGTGTTGTTTTGTGATCCTTTGTCTATCATAGTTATATCATTCACTTTTTGCTAATTTATTTGTCAAAAGAACCAGGATTTATACTTTTATTTGTGAGAAAATAAACTATCTCTAAAGTGCCATTTATTTCATACCTTATACCTAGTCGATCGAGTTCATGTCCAAGAATCAAATGTCTAGTGTTTATTACAAGCGTTTCAAATCCATTAAATTAAAATTTCATCTATTTCAAAATCTATATTTTGACATAATTTGGCCAAGAGTCCTAGCACATGACTTTTTTGAGCCTAGATTTTGATGTCATGTTTGGCCAAAAGACCTAGAAAAATTTAATTTCCTAGATTATACTAATTTGAAACACTTTGACCTTAGAGTTTGGCATTTCAATTTTTGGCCTCTTTACTTACTCATTTTTATTTGAACAGTGATACATTGGGCATCTAACGCTAACTTATTTCTTCACTAAATATTTGTATAAACCTTTTCATCCTTTTAACAAATATAGACCAAGTTTGAACATCGTCTATTTTATACATTGTATTTTTAGAGTTTGAATAACTCTTTAACATTTTATTGCAAAATGTTGAAAATGTATCCCAACATATATTCCTACACTTGTAGTGGAACCATGTACAATCCAAGAATTAGTAATGTGGTTGTGTAGGAAGAAATGGTGAAAGACCCCTATGTAGATAATATGCCCTATGAGATGGATTTTTATCACTCTTATAATACTCAATTAGGGGCACAAAACCAAGATCTAATGGCCAACTATTTCGTTAACATACCACCTTATTCAAAACAAGACGAAGAACAAACTACATAATACATAGCTACCATACCCATGAATGATGAGCTAGTTCTTCAACAATCATATTCTATTAATATGGCTTCCACGTATGATCCATTTTTGTTTGAGAAACATTTTTTAGAGATAAAAGATGATATTTTGGTTAAGCCATAGAGGCAGGGCCCAACTTTCCAATAGATTCCCCCCATGAAAATTTACCAAGCCTAGTAAGGGTGCCCCACAACATAATTTATGATCAACAAGATTATTGTAGCAATCCTTTGGCTTTATTCAAAATAACATACCAGGACCCTAATATTCTTAATAGAGGAAAAAACATCATGGAAGACCACTTTAACCAAATGCAGAACACACATCAAACCTACCTAAATCTGGCATGCAATTTCAATTAGATGAACATGGTGAGTAAGCCTCTTATTGACCTAATTCCTTCAATAGGAGTTTTGATAGAGTTAAATAGTCAAGAGAATTAGTGTTCACACCCATTCATGCAAAACACTTCAGTAGACAACTTACTACATATGTCGATTATTGAAGAAGTGTCTTCTACATCTACATAGAATAATGAGCAAAATGTAGTGGATAATGTGCAATCAACGTCCAATCGCAATCAAAGTTGTAATAACACACAAAAAACTAACCAAAAACATGTGCCTATAGTTAATACCATGATTAGATGATCATACCAGGGAGTAGGAGTTTCTACATCGTAACCTTAACTGACTTCTTCTTTAAGTCTATAACGTACGAGATTAGGTAGTCAAACAATGACCAATGTCATACCTCAACAACAAAATATGATGAATCCTAATCCTCCTCAACAAGTAACAAGTAGTATTCCACAATAATAGGCACAATCTAGTGTACCAATGCAATAGAGAACAAATACTTTTCCACCTCAATCAAGGGAAACTAATGTTCCACCTTGCCAAGTAATGAAAAACATACCTCTTCAGTCATAGACTAATATGCCAATCTAAAACCAAATAATGACTAGTCAACAACATGGAAACATTGATCAGTGATAGATGCCAAATCTATAACTTGCTTTCACTTCTCCATAGGGATTCATGAAACAAGGAGGATCCCATGTTTCTCAAGTACCTACTAGACAATTGTTGGTTTAAAATGTGCCACAAATTTAGAGATAGGGTCTTGATCGACAAGTTCCCACTCAATAACAAGGTTCAAATAGTTAGTAGCATGTACCTTTTCAACCACAACAAGAATAATATAGTTATATCCCTCCATACTAACCATAAAATTCTCCAAGTCAAACCTTTATCACCAACCCAAACTAGAATATTACACAACTAAAGTACAATTCAAAGTACATCCTAATCCATGTATTCATATTCTTGGTCCATTTCCAAACCAATCCAATGTACCCTAATAGATATCTCCATCATACCCTAATCAAAGTGTCCAACTGGTGACCTCCCAACCATTTATCCAAACCAATATTATCCCTCAAACTAATGTTCCTTCCAGTTTCCTATCCCAAGAATGGTAATAGATGAAGGATGTAATTTCTACCATTCAAACTGAGAAACAGACTAAAATGTTTAAGTTGGATGACATGTGTTCTTATCTGTTCAACATGGAGTACATGTAGATGCCATTTCCTTCAAGATATGAACCACTAAAAGTTGGAAAATACAAAGGGAAAGGTGAACCTAAGGATCATTTAACAGAATTATTTATTGCATTTCAATTGGTGGCATATAGTGATATACATTTTGTTGTTTTTTCCAAAGAGCTTGGCTAGACATGCCTTGGAGTGGTTTTTAAAGTTGCCCAAAAATTTAGTAATAGATTTTGATGATCTTTGTGATAAGTTTGTACAACACTTTTCCTATAATCTCAAACATGAGATTTTATTAGTAGATTTAACACAAGAAAAGCAAAAGGCTGGTGAGAGTTTTACAAGTTATCTATAGTGATGGTGAGCCCTTGTAAGCCATTTCACCCATAGTTTGCAAAGTAAACAATTAGCTGTTGTGTTTACTAAAAAATTTCATAGTGAGATAGCTTATCCTTTAGAACTACAATGTGCATATACTTTCAAGGAGATCATTGATAAAGGTTTGGTGATCGAGCGAGCGCTCATCAATAAATGAGTAATCAAGCTTAACTCAAATAATTAGAATCAAGGTACCAATCATGGAAATGGACAAAATCAACATCCCATTCAAGTGTAAGCATCACAACCATCACTAGCCAATAACCAAGAAAGACTAAAGCAATTCAACTAAAATAGGAATGTTATGGGAAATTGAGTAATCAAGTCACGTCATGTCCAAATGATGCAAACATCATTTGCACTACATATTCAACTAACTCCTACCTAACAACCTCTCCATCCAATGCCACTAGTACAACAACCAAGACCTACACAAAAAATACAATAGCATTTACCATTGAAAACCCTTCCTCCTAGGAGAACTATGCCTACACATCATGTCTTTAGTGACTTAGGAGAACTTACTGAGTCTATATTTTACAAGATTGATGTTGCTAATCTGATTAGTTGGGCTATAGCAAAGCATTATCTTAAAAGCATTCTATATCCTCATTGGTACCATGAAATTTTTTTTTATGAATATCATCAGGTCAATGGGCATAATCTATGAAGATGTGTCTAAATCAAGCATTTAATTAAGAATATGTTGGAGAATGGGGAGATAACATTGGATAATGGTGCTTCCACTTCCAATCAAACTCTTGGGATTTATCAAAACCCCTTTCCCTGACATAATAATTAGTGCCAATAAAATAATAAACATCAACAACAATAATGGATAGTGCAATAACAAAATCAATAGTATTAAAATCAAAGGCCCAACCAATAGAATCAGTAAAATCAACAACAAAACCCACAATGATAGAATAATGGACAAAACTAAGGTCAGAATGGTAATAACCTACAAACCTACCATGAAATTTCACATGACTGCAATAGGTTTGTAGGTCATATTGTATGAGGTAATGTTAATACTATCTCCATTAATCCTAAACCAAGCACTAATCAACCTAGACTGTTACTAAATAAAAATATTTAGCCAAATTACATGGACAATCCTTCTTTGACCTGGGAGTGTATATAGGTAAACCAAAAAACTATAAATTCCCCTTTTGGACCTTATATTGACAACTCATCCTTGCCACGTGACCACATACAACTACACCAAAAATTGAGACTTGTCTTATCTAGTCCCATACCATTCTCAACATTTGTTAGTAATAATGGTCTAGTATCTAATCCTGATTATGTAATCACAACTCAAAGGTCAAATCTTACCCTCTTAGGACCACAACCATTTGAAAATTTACCTATCATTCAACCAACCATTCAGCCTCAAAATAAACCATTCAATATTGAGCAAGATAAGAATGATATTGTGGAACAATTACAGAAGACACTAGCACAAATTTCTATTTTAGATTTGCTATGAATGTCAATAATCAACAAGAACATATTGAATGAGTTATTAACCCAATCCACTATTTCCAGTGACATATCCCCTAATAAATTCCATGTTTTGGTTGGACACCTAGCTCCAACCCAACAATTTATATTAAACCAAAGCGATATGTCTTCCCTTGGCCTGCTCCATAATATCCCATTATACATAAAAGTTTATATAAAGTGGCATAAAGTGAAATGTGGCCTTATAGACAATGGATGAAGCCTCAACATAGTGTCTCTAAAGCTCATCAAGCTTCTTGGGTACAAAATGGTATATCTCTAACCAAAAATGATAACCATCAAAGCCTATGATAATTGAGAAAGAGAATCACAAGGCACCATAAATTTGCTAGTTATCATTGGGCCTTTAAACCATGATACACTTTTCCATGTGCTTGATCTTGAGTTATCATAAAATATGTTTCTAGATAGGCCTTGGTTACATGAGATTCATGTAGGCCCATCAACACTGCACCAATGTATCAAGTTTTCCCACTCAGGGATGGAAGTGAATATTCTAAGAGATTTACACCCATATGAACATTGCAAACATCTTGAGGCTGAATTTCAAAGCTATAATTATTAGTAAGACATGAATCAGAGTTCCAAACAAGATAAAGGAAAGGCCATACTTATTGATCTACCGTAGGATAATTTCATAGATCTTAATACGTTTGGATTCCATTTCCCACATGCCACCTCCTGAAGCTTCCAATCATTTCACCATTTCAAATAATGGAACGAGAGAGTATGTGACCCATGATACCTTCAATATTATCAATCTTCCTTAGAATTCGAAGACCTTTAGGTGACCTAAATTCACCCCACACATGCCTTATCAATGAAAGAATAAAGATAATGGACATGTCACATTTGTATCGTCATCTTGCCTAGAACATGACCCTCTTGAAGGGGATGAATCATGGTTATACAATGATGACCAAGATGATTGTTATTAATGTTCAAAGTATCTTATTCCTAATAATATCATGGAGTATCATAATTATGAAGGAAGAGGCCTCAAACCAAATAAACAAGGAACCATTAAGCCAATTTCCATGACTATGTATGAAAGACCTTATGGACTAGGATTTAAACCACCTAGGGTGACCCCACATATATTATTAAAATTCCATCACCAATACCTAGTGATGATCATGTTGATAGCAAAGTAGAATCTGATCATAGCCTCACCTTTGATGACCTAACTAAGACTAACCTATTTGATACCAATGCCATTATTACCCTTACCCCAGTCATTCATCATAGCCTATTACCATTATACTATCCCCAATTGATAGATTGGCACCAATAAGAATCAACTTTGTCGATTGATGAGTTTCAAAATGATGAGTCATTTTGTGACTTTTTAGGTCTTAGAGACAATGTTTTATTGGGAGATCACCAATCAAGATTCTCAATCACATTAGATCCTGAAGCCTATTTTGGAGAATCGGTGAACACCCTTAGCCAAAAACACATAAGTAACAAATTGAGGTCCAAAAGTGAAAACCTCTTTGAGGTGATTTTTGACCATGGAAAAAGTAAAGGATAAAGGCCAATCTAGTGGTGAAAACCTATTTTAGGTGCCATTAGATAGGGATGTTCATTCTTATTTGAATTTAGACTAGGAGACCACCAATGATGAAGTTGTTTATGAATCCAAGTTTAGTTTTAGGAAATAACAAGTATTTGATCAAATTATTCTAGAATTTTTGACTATTTTTGTCACATGGCTAGATCTCACATTAGGGGACTCAAATTCATCATGCCTAGGAGAGGTTGAAGAGCAAGTCCTAATAGAGGACCTTGGTAAAGTCCAACAAGTCAAGTCTTTACTATTATCCTAGAAGATGGTTTGACCCTTCCAGTTGGGGATATAACAGAGGTAAAAATTATGACTCCATCAAACCTAATGTCGATAAATTTAGGTTCATCCCTCACTAAGGAGGAATGTAAAGTCTTTACAACTCTATTGAGAGAATTTGTAGATATCTTTGTATGGGCTTATTCTGACATGCTAGGTTTGGACCCCACCTTAGTTTTGTATCATTGTGTGGTCAATCCGAATGCCAAACTAGTAATATAAAAGCTACATAAGATTCATCCTTGTATTTTTGTATTGGTAAAGAAAGATTTAGATAAAATCTTAGAAGTAGGATGTATTTGATCCATTAACTACTCAGAATGGATATCTAATGTTGTACCTATTAGAAAAAAGCTTGAAGGAATTAGAATATATACTAGTTATTGAAACAATAATAAATCTTATCCTAAGTATGAATTTCTATTGCCTAATATTGACATGATCATCGACTCCATGATAGGTTATGAAATGCTTTCACTCATGGATGGTTTTTCACGATACAATTAGATCAAAATAACACCAGAAGACCAACATAAAATAACATTCACTAGTACATGGAGAATATTTAGTTATCATGTAATAAAATTTCATCTTGATAATGATATAGATACATATCAAAGTGCCATGCCTAGCATATTCCATGATATGATGCATGATATTGTTGAAGACTATGTTGATGATATATTAGGAAAATCTAAAACTAGGGTCAACCATCAAGTAGTGTTGTATAAAATATTTAAATATTATAGGAGTATAAAGTTAGACTCAACCTAAATAAATTTGTGTTTGGTGTAACCTCAAGAAAATTAATTAGCTTCATCATGTCTTATAAAGGTATTGAAGTCAATCTCACTAAAGTCCATGTTATAACTGAGATGCTGCCACCAACTAATTTAAAGCAACTCAGTAGTTTACAGTTTAAGATCTAATCAATATGATGTTTCACCTCTCAATTATCAGACAAGTGTCATTTATTTACACATATTTTGAAGAAGGGATTTGCATTTCACTAGGATGATCACTGTCAAACAACTTTTTGACAATTCAAAGACTATCTTTTCAATCTATCTACTTTATTACCTCCCATGCCAGGAAAGCAATTCTTGAGATACTTATCATCTATTGATAATGCTTTGGGGGCACTCTTGGATCAACATGATGACAAATGTAAAAGAGCATGTTGTATACTATCTGCGCCATACCTTAGTTGCATATGAACATAACTATGCACCTATTGAAAAAGCTTATCTAGTTATGGTCTTTACAACTCAAAAATTGCACCATTAGATGTTGAATAATAAGACCATGGTCATTTCAAAAGTAGACCCACTCAAGTATCTACTATATAAAATAGATTTGCAAGGTAGAATGGTTAAATGGATTATGCTTCTTAGTGAGTTTGACATAGAGTATGCCAATCAGAAGGCAGTCAAGGGATAAGTTCTTGTATATCAACTTACTAAAGCACCTCTTAAAGACACAAATCCACTCACATAATAAATCCATAATGACTATAATTGACACACCTCTAGAGTAGTAGCACTAGAATATATATTTTGATGGTTCATTCACTGCACATGGATGGGCAATAGACATCTTATTTATTACACCATAGGGGGATCTAATCCCTAAATCATTTAGAATCATCTTTCCTTGTACAAACAACATGGCCAAGTATGAATCACTTATTATAGGACTTTGACAAGTAGTGTATTGGAACATATCTCATCCCAAAGTTTATTTTGATTCTTAGTTAATCATCAATTAGGTCCTAGATCATTTTTAGACCAAAGATGAAAATCTAGTTCCATATAAAGCCATGGTTGAGACCCTTAAGCAATAACTTGCCAACATCTAGTTTGAGTACATACCAAGGGCTAGTAATAAAACTATAGATGCCATGGATACTATTGGCTCTCTAATTTAACAAATATATAAAGCTAGATAGTATCAATTCCTTGTCAAGAATTTGTCCACAGTAGCTCATGAACCTTCAACCATTGCTATGATTTGTGATATTATTGATCCTAATTCTATCTGGTACTCAAACCTTTACAACTACCTTCACAACCAATTTATACCACCTAACCTATCTCAAAAATAAACCAAAGCCTTTATTCATCATTCCACTCATTATACTCTACTAAGATCCACCCTTTACCGCCATAGTTTTGATTGAGCTCTGCTTCATTATTTAACTTTAGTAGAGTCTACATTAGTGTTAAGAGAAGTTCATGAAGGATTATATATAGATCATTGTAATAGGGTAGTCCTATCCAAAAATATCTTATTTAATAGTTATTATTGGCCAACGATGGATGAAGATGCATCTACATATGTAAGGAAGTGTGAAAAATGGCAATGGCATGCTAATCTGATTCATGCCCCAACCCAAACTTTAAAACTGATGTTGATACCATTTCCATTTGCTATATGGATACTTTACCTCATTGGGAAGATCAACCCCACTTCATTTGATGGCCATAAACATATCCTTACCGCCACTAAGTATTTCACTAAGTGGGTTGAAGCTATACCCCTCATTTACATGACTAAAAAGAAAATTTTCAAATTTATTTTTAACCATCTCATTTGCTGCTACAATATCCCCTCTGACATTATATCTAATAATGGAGGATCATTCAAGAACAAGGATGTATACTAGCTATGTATGAAATATAACATCACACAACATTTTTCTACATCATATTACCCTCAATGTAATGGCTAAGTCAAAGAGTTGAATAAAACCATTGTCAATGTTCTCAAAAAGATTATCAATGATGGCAATCATGATTGGCACCTATAGATATTCCCTGCCCTTTGGGCATACTATACCAATCATCATACCCCCACAAGATCAACTCCATACTAACTTGTTTATGGTATTGAAGCTACCCTTCCCATTGAGGTCAAATTTCCTTCATTATACATCTCTTTCAAGTATGTCCTAGATGATCATGACTATCAAGTAGCTTGCATGCAAGAGCTAGAACTACTTGATGAGAAACGTATATCTATGCTCAACAATCTTTAGGCATATCAGAATTGAATCAAAGGCCACTATAATTAGTATGCTAAGTATAAAACATTTGACCTTGGTGATCTTATTCTTAAAGAAAACCAAAATAATACCATGGCTGAGAAGAAGTGTAAAGGTAAATTCAAACCAAATTGGATAAAGCCTTTCATCATTATTGTAGATTATGGATCAGGAGCATACATGGTTGTTACACCAAATGGAGACAAAATTCCTAAGCCAATAAATATTATTCAACTTAAGTGGTACTATGGTTGAGCACTGAGGTGTATTATCTATAAGGACCATTTTAGTTATGTCATTTTATCACTATTCATGTTTGTACAAATATCATTCTTATATGTTCTCTTAGCCATATAAACTTTACATTTCTAACCTATCGACCCAGTGTGTTTTAAAGCCTAGCCCATTTGACCTTGGTTTTTTCCATTCATTACAGGTTTTCAATACTAAGGAATCTAACTAGTTTCATCAGTTGATTCAAGTACTTCAAACAAAGATAGTATTTTGGAGAGTGTGATAGAAGTTTCAGCAGTTGCATCCTTCTTTTTTATTCCTTTCTTATCACCAGTCTTGTTACTAATTATAACCACCTTTGGGAAAATTAGTACCATTGATATATGAAATTATGTCCTATTAATAACTACCTATGGGAAAATTAGGGGAAACATTTGTTTATTTAGCCTTGACATACCAACTTACCACTTCCTTTTTATCATACTATGCCTTTTTGCCAAATGTGCCTATTTTGTTTGAATTGACCATTATACTAGTCAAAGTCCTCTATTGTAGGGTAGAACTACAGTGACTTAAGGTCTTATTCTGGGACTATGTAGGTAACACTCAATACTTATTGAGGTTATCTCAGACACCCGCTTTCCATGCTCTCACCATTTTATGAGCAACCTAAGCCATGCTCTCACCATTTTATGAGCAACCTAAGCCATGCTTTCATCATTTTACAAGAAACTTAAGCCACACTCTCACTATTTTGTGACCAACCTAGGTTTGAATTCTCTTTCCATTTTGTGATCTTGAACCATTTAGTGTCTAGTCATTCTTGATCGAGTTGAGATACTTCAAAAAATTCCAAAAATATTTGTAAAATTGTTAGAAAAAACTAAAAAAAATTGACCACTTTGCGTTAAAGATTATGGGAACCCTTACTAAGTTGCAATCAAACTACTTATTACTTAGTTTCCCTATCCTTTTTAGCCTTTTTTCTCATGCACTTGCCATTTTGTAAGACCATTCATATTCTTATATCACATCCATTCTATTTGTTTTCACTAGTTATCATTTTTTCTCATTCCCTGGGAGAACTACATTTGGCCTAAAGTTTTTGTTGGATATTACATCCATGGAACTATGTAGGCAGCATCCACTTGCCTAGTGCATATGGAGATAGCTCAAACATCCCCTTCCTTTTCTTATATTCCCCCATTTTTTTCGTTTTCTATGTTATCACCTATTTTCTAGGGGCAATATTCATATGGTTTCTATTGAGTATTTTTTGTTTGCTTCTTTGTTGTTTTGTATGTGTGCCTATTTGTTTAGTTTTAGCACTATTGCCTTGATTCAGTTTATGTGTGTTCATTGGGTGATTCCTTTCCCACACTTACACTTGAATCCATCCATATTCATAGGTCAACATTGTCATCATGGTTTCTATCATTGGTTCTTTATTTTCTATTGAGTATTGGATTATGGGAGTCAGTCGTTATGCATATTTTGACCAAGTCCTCATGATATTATACCATGATGCCTATCAACACATGCTACAAAAAACCTCAAATTAAAGAATTATATTCAATAATGGTGGCATCTCTTCGACACCAACATCTTGATTCCATCCTAATCATATCCCAAATAGAGTAATTAAACACAAAATAATTTCAACCTTTATTAGTTCAGATGAGCATCTCCCTACTAGTAGGTTGTTCTAATTCATCATTACCCTCTATGTTATGTTATCATCATCCTCAACCAAGTTTATCATGTTTTCCATAATCGAGGTCTAATGACTATAACCACTTATGGGCAAATCATTGCACACCATCCCACTTGCATTTCTCAATAATTATACCTACCTTTCAGCAAATCATTATATTATCACCACTTCCTTTTTCTACACATATATGGGAATGTTGTTTTCTTGTTTGTCTATCCTCACTGGGGTAGCTCCATATTCTCAATGATTATAACCACCTTTAGGCAAATCATTGTGTTATCATACCACTTTGCCACTATCGGGGTACAATGCTTATAACTGCCTTTGGGAAAGCCATTGTACATCATCCTACTTGAATTCTCAATTATTTTGACTACCTTTTTAATATCATTATGTTTTCACCCTATCATCTTTCCTTTCTTTGGTCCCCTCATTGTGCTTCTTATCGAGGTACCATTTGTCGATCTGCTTGTGCCAACCATTCCCTTGAGGGGGCACCATAAAATTAGTTTATCATCATTATAATTGTAGGCATACATGAACTTTTCATTATTTGAGAAGATATAACTATGCTTATAGTTTGAAATGACTTCCTAAATAGGGGTAAACATTAGACACCTAAATCTGGCCACTAATGACCTCCAACTAGGATTTTAACTAATTTCCACCTAAAATGCACAATTTAGCCTTAAAATACTAAAAAACATGCTTAAAGATGTGAAACTAACATATTCAAGTGCTAATCTTTCCCAAGGTATCCCTAAACGGGGCAATGCAATTTATGGGCCAGCTAACTTTGATCAGATCATTTTGAGTCAAAATACCAATTTTGCACCTAGGTACTTTGGATTGCTCTTTCCTATCAAATATCTTACACGATACACATGTATTTGTTATTTTCTATTGGTAACTTCCTAAATGGGTTAGTGGATCTAATTCATCTGACATTGCCTTCCAATTCTAAGCTAGTCAAATTTTGGACCAATAACAAGGCATTTTGATCAATTTGAGTAATTTGTGTAGAAAGTGCTTAATCATTCTTAAGATATAATTAAACCAAATTAGAGGTGTAATTAATAATCCCATGGAAACTTGTTGAAAAATTTATGTTGGAAATGAATATTGAATATCTGCATTATCAGGTGACCTTATTTCTTAGAAAGACATCCCTAGGCCATTAATGCCACAAATATCAGGATTCATGCCTCTCATGCTTCATCAAAGCCCTCCATGCCTCTTAATTATTCCTATATCCCAAATATTTATGAGCCTATTTATCAATTTTAATTACATAATTGGATTAATCCTTAGCCACACATATCAATCTTGAGATGGATGGTTTAGGTTGATTCTAGATATTTGCAAAAATCTATAAATATGAGGCCTTACCACATCAAATTTAAGCTTAATTTTTGTAAATTTATAATGAAATATTGGTTCTAAAAGCTTCAATCAACTAGTTTTACCATGCCAAATTGATTCCAAGCCAAGCCAAGCTAGAAGCCAAAGGTGCCAAAGAGAGATGGAGGTAGACAAACTTCCATCACCAAGGACTTCATGAGCACAAAGCCAAGGAAGCCACTACTACATATACATTTGGAGAATCCAAGGAAGGTGAAGGAATTTCTTGTTGTTTTTCCTTACTTTTTAGTTATGTTTGTCATTTTTTTTTTTTTTAAGATCACCTTAGTAACTAGGCATGAAGATGTTAGCTTAGTGTGTTTTTGATTTGGTTTCATTCACTAACACCATACTAATCTCATATTCTTAGTCAAATTCCTAGTTCACATATAGAATTAAACTTCTCTTATACAATTTCTTGTTCGTATAGAAATTTGAAAACTATGACTACCCTGTTGGTATGAATTTATTTAATACAATCATGTACAATGGAAGATATTGCATAGAGTTTATGTATCCAAGGTCATACCAATAACATATCAAAGACCTCTATATATGCTACAAATAAAAATATACTAACCACATATACTTGACCAAAATTTAAAGGTAAATAAATTAAACCAATAACATGTTGTGATGTCCCATCGAATACTCTAACTATTTTGGTTGAATGGTATAAATAATCATAAATATATACAGAATATGTAAGTATTGACATGGTATATACACTTTTACTAGTACCATTATTGACCATAAAACTATGTATATGTTGATGATTTAGGTATGATTGAATAAACAATGAATGAAGATATGAGTCATCATCCACAATTTCATTTTCATCAAACATAATAGAGGGTATATGAACCTTGGGAGGTAATATGAATGCATAAGTGATAATTATCTCATCTAATGGGTGCCCATATTAAGTTTTATTAGGATGTAATTTATAAAAATATTTAACTCAAATATTTTCAAGGACATCAAAGGTAATCTACTTGTTATCAAGAAGATTTTAGATCTTATGTTTCAAAGTTTAAATCCATTTTTAATATTTCCATGTCCCTAGTGATAGTAAAAATATGCATTAGCATCATATTATTTTGGTATAGGTTAACTCATATGAACCTATATAGGAGGAGGGTGAGATATTTGATGACACTTCACAAGATTATTAAGTAACAAATCTAGAGAATCAGTTAATTATGTAAATTTTCTCTTAGGTGCATTACATAATATTAGTCGATTACATTGTTTTGACATTGGATTAACCATTTTGGTTGATTCATTTTGAGGTTATGTAGGTTTTAATTTGTAGCTTAGTTTGATATGAAACTTGGTTGTAGATGTAGTTTTCCACATAGTTAAACTTGTTAAAGGAAATAAATTTAGTTTAACGATCTCATACCATATTACACAAGTTATCAAAATATTTTAAATTATTAAAAATAGTGGCCTCATGTAATGAGGAAAGAAAAAATTGCTCAAAGATGTCTTTAAGATCTTTATCTTTCATGTCATATATAATATACCTCAAAACATATTAATTTATAGGTTCATTGGTTCCTTGTTTTACCTTGGAAATATGTCCATCTAATATATTTTTAGTGATGTTCATAGAGATATGTGATATAAATTGATCCGCTTAGGGTTTGAATACTTTCACTCATTGGATTGGTAAGCCATATAATCATAATAAAGAATAGTCCTTTAGGATATTTGGAAATAATTTGGTAAAAAAATTATCATTTGAGGCATAATAAATACATGCCACATAGAAATATAATAGATGTTATTCAATATCACCATTCACATCATAAAACTTGAATTTGGCTACAACAAAACTAGTGGGTAAAGGTTGCATAGATATTTCATGTGATAGAGGATTATGTAATATATATTTTGAATCATTACCATGAGTTTAATTAGCATAATTTTGTTCAATTTTGGTAATTCTATCCTCTAAATCTTTGATAATTTGGATAAGAGTTTAGAGAATATACCTATTGGGATTTATATTTTATCCTTAAACCACCAAATGGGATGAAAAAAACACCATATGTGTTGATGTAGGAAATGAAATTGGTATTGAGTTTAGGGATTAATTGTTCATAGGGAGTATGTTGTGAGATTTGTTTGAGATTTGATGAATAATGGTTTGAAATCATATCTTGTGCCCCCCACTAGATGTACTATGAAAATATATGGTCAATGGGACGGAAATTGGTATTGATGTGTGATAGACATATCCAATAGTCTGAATATTTTTAAACATAGAGAGAAATGGTTATTAACTAACACCTTATTATTATTTTTTCCATTATAGTATTAATGATCTTGAGGAATCTTGAAGATTTACAAAAATTCACTATTTAAATAATGAAATACATTTAACTTATTATTGATCGGCTTATTTAGGATTATTGATTTCATGTGTTTCATTATCTAAATGATTGTAATCATCTTCTATAAAAAAAATTCATTATTTTTCTCATTTTCACTAATGACACTCTCATTATTAAAATAATTTGGCATGGTGTTAGTTTGACATATTTTAGGTGTCCCAAGGGGTAGCTTAGGGGTTCAATAGTAATACCACCTAATCTAATACTATGAATAGGTTTCATCTAAGTAATCCATCAATTATGAATAAATATAAGCATGAATAATATAAGGCTAGAAAACCTATAGTAAGCTAGGAGTTGCATGATATGAAACAAAACTAGAGTTCACCAAATGTTTAACCATTTTTTTATATAATTTTAATTAAGGTTAAAACTATATAATAACCTATACACAAGGATGAATAAAAATATTATAGATTGGGTTAATAAATTTATAATTAATATAATATAATTTTTTTGTTAAGATATTGAGTTATGCTAAATATAACAAGTACACTCAAAAAAATGGTTTGATTTCACATAAACATAAAGAAGAGACAATACACAGTTTATATACAAATTCATAGTTATATCTAAGAAGTGCATAGGTCAAATAGGTAGGAACAAGATCATGATCCATTTATTAAATTCTTGAAATATTGTTTCTAGAGTCCTAGGCAGTTATGTCGGCCTTGGGACACTTGTGTCGATGCATTTATCCTAATGTAAATAGTTATGTCCTATAATAAATACTCATTGTATTATGGAGTTACCACCTAGAGATTAAGGGTTTTATATCTCCATTCTACTAATATAATTTATTCATATGTATAGGCTATTGATGATTGTTTATGGAGAAAACCCTATATATTCACCTTAGTTATTTTTACCTTATAAAAACATTTAGTGGGTTAACGATATAAAGTTGACTTAAAAAACATTATATCAATGATCACTATCTGCATATGCAATAATCTAATGAGGTCCTCAAGCATATGTAGTTCTCCCCTAGGTTTTTGATTGTGTGTGCACAAGGGTGAAATATAATAAATGCAAGGGAATGCAATGATGTGTCTTGTAAATTGACAAATAATTCTTATGGGATATTCATTGAGTGATTTAGACCTATAATTTTACTAGTTATATTACCTATATGAAAATAAATAATAATAGTATAGTATAACTTGTTATTAATTGCACAACATACCCTATTTTCATCATTGAAATCATATAACCTCTTTTTTACATGGATTATGATATTGTATGGTTTTAAGAGTTTGGTGTTTTATTTGGTTGAACTCCATATTTGGTTTTCAATTTGCTTGATATAATTTTTGATCTTGGATTGTACCTCATTATTCTGATCAGGTTTGAAAAATATTTCCATAAAGAATACTAAGTTAAGGATATAAAATTTCATATATAGATCTTAGTCTAAACATGGAATATTGATTATCTTTCTATCAATGGATTATCCTTGATCATACTTGAAAACCCCTTATTTTATGTTAGCCTTGAATTATGGAAATAGTTGTTTTAATCATAATATCTTTATTCTTTTTCCATGCTAAAAAGTTATTGTCTCAAAATTATTTTTTTCTGGAATTGATGTGAAAATTATGTGGTTTAAGATGAAAACATTTATTTTATTAACACATGCCAATATCATGTCAAATTTCATGAGAAACATTGGTCCTTTCATTAACTATGTTGAAATCAAGAAAATATAATTGCCATATCTTTTAGTTGTTCATACTTTTGCCCTTACTCAAAAGTTTTTGTTTCAAATCTCAATAGCCCTTTAAAAGTGTCATAATTCATGAATTTTATACTTTTAAGTGAAAAATAGCCAGGTCTATTAAAATCATGTTTACAAGTTGAAGTCATTTGATTAAATGAAAAAAGATTTTTCATGTGGATATTTCATTTTTAAGCTTGTTATCATTATTTTTTACATGATATTTTCACTTTTTTTTACTTGTCTAAATCTTAATTTTTCTTCCCTTTTGAATTAGTCAACTTTTTTAAATATTGAAAGTTTCAAGGACTTTTCATGAATCCCTAAAATCTTGACATGTGTCCACATAAGTTTCACCTAGAACTCAAATAATCCACTCAATTTAATTGATTGTCTTTGGACTCTTCCTCCCCTAGAATTGTGATGTGTGTCACCTTCATAGAATCTTGATAAGATCAAAGTAGTCCAATAATATATAGCATTCCCAATCCACCAAAATTTGGGATCATGCTATGTGGAGTGATCTTATTTGATTGAGACTTGATAGATCTATTTATGCATTTGGAAACCATTCAAAAAAGATTGAAATCTACAATAACACTTGGTAAGATTTTATTGATCCATGAGTAATGTATAAAATCTTAAAAATCCTAGAATTGGCTGAGTGTTGATAAATTTATTGATCTTTGAGATCATACCATGTGGCACAATATTTTTTGAGTGGAACCCAAGTAAAAAATAAATAAATTCTTAAATCCCCTTAGAGATTTGAGGTCATGCCATGTGGCACAATTTCATTAATTGAACATGATGGGGGATCAATATATGTAAATGGAAAACTACAAAGGACCCCCAGATCTTGGGATGTCACCACATGGAAACATATCAAAAATTTTAATCAACCAACCAACATAAAGAATAGAAACAACCTATAAAGGAGCTTAAAATTCATGAAAGCTTAGATGATGTCACATGTCATCATGTCATGAATCCTAGAACTTAAGAAATATAAAAACAAAACTTGAATATATATGAAATAATAGAATTACATATGACATGATCCAATGACCTAAGATGTATGAAAATCAAGGGTAGAGGAAAGGGTCGACCCTATATTAATGAAAATGTGCCAACTAGTACACTCTATTTTATAAAGATTCCCTGTGATAGTTAAAACCATTCAATGTAATGTGGGCCCCAAGTTCATAAACAAAAGAAAAAATGAGGGATAAGGGGCCACATGGTAAATAATGCTTACCAAGAGTGATAAACTAAAACCAAATGGCCAAGTCAGTGTGGCGAGTCACCAAAGATATATGAACTTTAAATTCATGGTTGCTTAGCCTGTTAAGACCATCAGATATGTGAATCAAATGTGTGTCAAATTTGAGCTAAAAAATAAATTAGAAGCATGAATATAACTACTAAAATGATCAAAAGTAGCTAAAGGGGATAGGATTTACACTATACTTGATAAATTCACAAGAGTTCAAATCAAATTAACTAGTGGCATTGATTATGTATGACACACATGTCAAAATAATGTAAGGAGCTAAGGATAAATATATACCTTTATGAGTTATGGGATATACATTTAGGGCATGGATAACATGCAAACTACTAGAATCTCAACAACATTCCATAAATAAAAGTTTATTCCCATATTGAATATTTTTAACCCCTAGTAGTGGGTGTAATCTAAAAAACTCCATGGAATTAATGATCTATAAAATATCTAAGGATTGATGTCATAAGGGCTGCGTCATGGTGTATTGAAAAATACATTGTGAACTAGACATTTTATTTTTTTTAATTTCTTGTTTTCTAGTTAATTTTATTCTTTACATGATTTGAGGTTGTTTTGAATCATGTATATACATTTGACTAAGTATATGATGAATCCTAATATTCACTTCATACAAATATATGTTATGTGAAATATTTGTCAATTTATATGATGGTTTTCAAATCTATATGATTGTTAGTTTCCATTATTTATCATTATTTATTTCCCTCAGACTCCTACACCATCATTTATCCATGGTTGTGCTATGTTATCCTAAAAAAGAGTGGTTTCCTCCATGTACTTGTCTACTCTACATGAATAGATAGGGTCCCATTAAAAATAAGGCTCATTTCTTATTCTTTACAACTCTTCTCTCTTTTATTATGCATACTCTATTCGATAGAGTAGGTATATCAATTTCTGATTTGTAATCTATAGTTACACTTTTATGTTGATTGCATGTTAATTTTTTTTGACATTTATGAATTATTGAATCATATGTGCAACAATCATATCTTAAATTGTTTGTATTTTTATTTTAAATATGATTAATATTTTCCCTAGGAAATAATAATGATAGTTTTAAATGATTATGATTTTTCTAAAGTATTCCATTACCAACACAAGACCCTTGAAATGGAATAGTCACAACATGCCACTATGTAAAGATCAGTGCACGTTGACTAGGTAGATAGAAATCTTGGGGAGAGGATTCTATAAATCCCCTCATTTCAAGAGAGTTGGTTGGTTTAATAAAAACTCTATGCCTAGAGTTGAGTTGGATGTGTTAAAGTCACCCATAATAGATTGGTGCTAGAAGGAGGGCCTAACTAGAGATTTTAACTTGGTCATTAATTTTATATTGTTGGTCCCTCCTTTATAATTTCCACACAATGTTGTGTGGTAAAAAAACACCATAAAATTTTTGTATTATAGTGAAGGCATATTAGGATTATTTTAAATTTTTTATTTTGTCCTACTCTTTTTGGCCTATTGTACACTTCTCCCAATCTATTACATGCATGAAATAGATGTCAAAAAAAGGTGCTAGAAGGAAGGCTGAACTGGATTATTTATAACATATCTTTTATTTTTAGGAGATTTTCCTAGTAATATGCTAGGTTATTAGACTATAATAATAATTTTTTAACCCACCAATGGCATTTTTTTAGATAGATGGATGGTTCTACCTTCTTAACATTCTAAATATTATCAATGACTTGCCTAAAGATATAGAATTCTTATTATCAATATGTACACTTCGTAGGATTAAATATAAAGAGGAACACATTTGGTAATTCAAATATGACATTATAATAACTTAGATCAAAAATGAATATATGGATTTCTATTTATTATATTATTCCCTAAATGAAACTGTGTACTCTTAGTATCTTATTTCACCATATAATTGTATCACCTTGTGGGCTATCTTTGAAGCCTTGTTCATTAGCTAATTTCTTTTACCCATTAACCGTTATGTCCTATTTTACCAATTTTTTACATCTCATAAATAATTAAATAAAACCATTAGTTTTTTCAACCACTAATTTCATCACTTGTATAAAATGTTGAAATACTCATTCCTCCAAATAGGAGTGGTCTCTATAGAATTTCATTTAATAACATTGTACCCTTTTATTTCTATGTTTATTAAGAGGAATATATTTTTTATTTCATCCTTTTATTTTACCTATCAAGAGGATTTCACTATTGAGAAATGTTATGCCCTTAACCTATAGAGTGTCTAGGGATATGTGTTGTTGAATTGTGTCTTACATACCTTCATATTATCCTACTGTATTTTTTGATTTTATAAGTATGGTCAGCCTATGGAATAACCATACCAATGTAGAATACATTTAGAAAGTAGTGGTTAGTCTATTATAATAATATTATGAATTTTATTTTCATTAACATTATTGTGGAATTTTTCCCTTTGAAGTGGCTCAATCATAATATTCATGTATTATGCTCTTTCACCAATTTTTTTTTAATAGAACAAACACTATAATTATATATGAACACCAGATCTAGATGTGATACCAATAGAAAAGACATTCACCATGAAATAATGAGAGAAAATTTGAACATACCATAACATAGATATACCATGGAAAAAACTCAGGAAGAGGTCAAAAAACCACCAAGATTATTTATTATTTTATAAATAAAATGTACCCAATACAATCTTTCTCTTATTTATCTTCTCTCTTTTTTCATTGCCTCTTACAATATAAACTCTTCATTATATAGTCAAGGTAATCTAACCATTATAATGTGACCTTTTCCAATCACCACATTAATGGGTCTAAACTCTCCAAAGGCCATTTAATATATTTTATTATTTATTTACATGAGGATAAAATCATGATAAATAATAAAATATATTATTATTTAACCATTATAATTTAATGTATTAAAGATACATAAATAACACATCTTAACAATTAATTGTTATAATACTCTCTTTTAATACTAAGTTTGGATACATGTCATAATAACCTTTATAACAACAAATTTATACTCCATAAACCATCCACATGATGATTTTTATGAGGTAAGAACATAATGGATTTACACTCCATGAACCATCCACATGATGAATTTTAGGAGGTAAGAACATAATAGACTTGCACTCCTTGAACCATCCACATGATGAGTTTTAGAAGGTAATAATTGAAGGAAACATACTTCATCATGCCATACTCACATTTAAAAGAATTATGCTATGTAAACATAGTCACCCAAAGGTACTACACTACTTAACTATAGATACCTAAAGGTATTAAACTATATAATAATAATCACATAGTCACCTTTAAAGGAATTACACTATACAACTATAGATACCCAAAGGTATTACACTATGTAATCACAGTCACATAGTCACTTTTAAGAGAATTATACTATACATCACTAGAAAACTAAAGGTTTTGTACTATATCCACATAGGCACCTTTAATAGAATTGAACTATGTTATGCTAAACCATTTAGAGTGAGTTTAGGCTAGTATGATTGTGAGACTACATTGCTCATTGAGAATACAATGCATAATTTCTCATGAATAATCAACTAGGCATAATGAATTATTTTATAACATAAGTACTTTCATGCTACTATCCATTGGGTAAAATGTAGACCTCCATATAAAGTTTACCAAAATCACATAAAGTGATATATTACAATACTTTATAATGATAATAAGTATAGAGAGATTGGAAGAAACACATGACCTACACAGATTTTAAGAAGTGACATTATCATGTACACTCCCCCTCAATGGCAACTTTGATAGGCCCATCATTGAATGAACTTCAATAGGTTTTAGCTCGTTGGTATTGCATTATATTTTTCACCAAAGATATACAACTTTGGCTATCACCAAGAAGGTTGGTACAACGAGTAACTTATAGATGATGTTATTCTACCATCCTTCATAACCACAAGATGTATTTAGTAGATTCCACATTAAGTGCTCCAAGTGATATAACCTACACAAAATATAAGCTCATATCTATAGGTAGACTCATCATAGTATGGTTAGCATTATAATAACCAAATAATTTAGCATAATCAAAGGAATAATAATATAAATAAAGGTTTATGGTTCCTTTTATATATCAAAGTATTTACTAGTGATATATTACAATGCTTTTTAATGAGAAGTATAGAGAGATATAAGGAAACACATGACCCACAAAGATGTTAATAAGTGGGATTATCATGTACACTCCCTCTTAATGGAAATATCGATAGGACCATTATTAAATGAACTTAAATAAGATTTATTTCATTGGTTTTACATTGGATTTTTCACCAAAACTATCCAACTTTTACTATCACAAGAAGGTTGGTACAATGAGGAACTTTTACATGATGTTATTATATCATCCTTCGTAGCCACAAGACATTTCTAACAACTTCCACATGAAGTGATCCAACTGATAACACCTACACCAAATATAAGTACATATCCAAAAGTAGACTCATCATAGTATTGTTAGCATCATAATAACCAGATAAATTTCCATAATCAAAGGAAGAATAATATAAATCAAGGTTATGGTTCCTTTTATATACCAAAGTATTCACTTTACTAATTTGCAATGATCCTAGAATAGATCCTACATAAATATGGAAGTAACACCCACATCTTATGAAATGTATATCCTAATAATGGTTAGATAAATCAAAATACCAAAAAAATATTTGTAAATAGGATTTAGCTTTATTGCACACAGTTTTTGGATCAAGATTTAACACTGATCCAAAAATCCATGTTATAAAAATTTATAGTGTACTTGAATTGGATAAATAAATTAATGATTAATCCAAATTTTTCTTGATTTTAATCTAAATTGGTTTTAAAATTCAGAAATTTAATTTTGGAATTTAAAAAATTTAAATAGCAGATAAGAAAATAATAATGACACAAAAAATTATTTACAAGGTTAACTAATTGGATGCATCCCTAGATCCACTCTTCTGAGTGTTATGATTAATTAAAACTATTTGAGAATATTTAAAAAATCCTATTGAATATGATAATAAATAAATATATACCATATACCATGTATATATATATGTATAAAAATAGACTTTCCAACTAAAAAAGGATGTCCCTATGAAATATGCTCTCTAATTCATCCTCTGCCTTCAAAACAATTCTATTTTTCCACTCTATAAATCATAATAATAATGTTGCTTATATATTTTTAATTATTATACACATTGTTTGGATGAATTTATTGTTCTACCTAAAATTTTAGGTCCAGTCCACAATTCAACTTCAACAACCTATGTTTCATGTCTTATTTGGGGACAAATATACCACATGCATAGGACAAAGGTGAGTTCAAAGGTTTATTTTGGGTCATCTTTTTAATTAAACCTATCTATAAAAACATTCATGTTCCCTCTATATGCATTACTCATGTGGTATTTTACACATTGAGAAAGTTTGTTGGCACCAAGAACAAGTTATGAATCAATGCCATGTGTGGAAAGTTGGTGGTTAGAAGTACCATGGATAAAAATAAACTTGAAATATCTATACATATAACAATAATCATGTAACTTCATGTTGGTAAAATAATATTTGGAATGGGATAATGTGGGAATTTTTGAATAAAATATATATTAAAATATCTTTGTGGTAATTAAATATAATGATTTGCAAATAGTATGGGTCGAGATGTGGCATTATTGACTAGATAGTCCCACATCTGTAACCATAAAAACATGTAATTAATTACAATATAAAGAGACTAAAATAAGATGGTAGAAGACTCCCCACTGATAAAAGAGTGAGTCAGTCCTAGTTGAGGGTCCTTACCTAGTAAATAATAGGGTCTATTTTGACCTTTATGCTTGTCAAAGACTAGTCTAAATAAACTTTTAATATACTTTTATTTTTTCCATGTGTCATTTTTACATTGGGATATTTTTCCTTTTAGTATATTTCCAGATCATCTCCTTCTTCAAATCCTAAATTATCTAATCAAAACTTTTTTATGGATCCTCTAGATCATTCCTCCCCACTAAGAAATTTTGGAACTCCAAAAGTTTTCTTAATTATCAACCAAGTGAGCTTATTTTTCATCTGATTGGTTTTAATTTTATACCTTCACCTTTTAGTCTTTCCTTGCTGATGTGAAGCCAAACTTGATCATCAACTTTGAATTGATGATCAACTCAGTGTTTATCATGCCTAGCCTTATGTTTGGCTTGATTGTTCTCCAATTGTTGTTGAATGGCTTTTTGAATCATCTAAATTCTCTAAATTATTTTTTTATCCTTATCAAAAACACTATTTCCATCCACCACTAAATTATATTCTTTTCCAAAAAATAAGTTCTAAGGAGACTTAGGTAAATAACCAAAAAGAGTCTCAAAAGGAGACTTTAAATTAGAAGAATGTAAAGCATGGTTTTAAGAATGTTTCACATAATATAAATGTTCATCCCATAATTTAGGATGTTTACCACAATACCCTCAAATTAAATGTACCTCCATTTGATTGACCACTTCTATTTACAAATTATTTAATGGATGAAAGGTTATTATTTTATTTATTTTAGTATCAATCAAGTTCTACAAAGTTGACCAAAACATACCAAAAATTTGAGAATCACAATCAGATATAATAGAAGTGGGTAATCCAAAATGGATCCAAACATTTTTGAAGAATAAATGTGAAGTATCCTCTCTAGTAACCTATTTAGTAAAAGGAACCAACATACACATTTTTATCAACCTATCCATAACCACATACATACAAATATGTGTGTTTTGTGACATAGGTAAACCTCATAAAAAATCCAAAGAAATAATTTCCAAAGGATGGTTAGGAATAGGAAGATGTGTATTAAATCCTAACTTTTGATTACTACGATTACTTGTAGAATAAATAATATAACTTTTTATATGCTTATATACATTTTCTATCATACGAGGCCAATAACAATATCTTTATAAATGTACAACTTTCTTACCAATGCCAAAATGACATGAAACAAGAGAAGTGTGAGATTATATAATCATCTCCACTCTCTCATCCTATAATATACATATTTTTCCAAGATGATATAGCATTCCATTATGCACAAGATAGTCAAATTCAAATCTTCATACACATCCTTGAAATCAACATCTCTAGCATATTGTTCCTTATATATTTCATTAATAAAAGGAATATGATATAAAATAGTAGATGCTAAAACAGGATGTAAATAAATCATGTCATCAACCTTATAATGTTTTCGCTTTTTATACCTTATAATAATATGGAACTGCTAGAAAAATACCATCCATTAAATAAGTCATGATTATTGTAGCTTGGATTATGATTAAAGATACTACAAAGGCTGATGATCTATATGGATGATTGTCTCTTTGCCCATCAAATACTATTTCCATTTTTCACACTTTGCACCAAAACATAAAACTATTTATCATAAGTAGGATAATTTTTTTTACCATACTTGTAAAATTTTCTAAATGGAAACACACTAGTTTTCAGTTTTGCATCAATACTGCCACAATTGCATACCCACTAGCATTAGTTTCTATCTCAAAATATTGTTGTAAATTAGGAAGTGTAAGAATTGGGGTTGTACTTATCTTTTATTTTAGAGTGTCTAAAGCTTTTACATGTTTTCCTCCCCATTTAAAGACATGTTTAACACTTGTCAAAGCTTGTAAAGGAGATGCAATGTAATAAAAGTCGACAATAAATTTTCTCTAGAACTGAAATCCTCCAAGAAAACTTCTAACTTATATTTCATTATTAGTCTTTGGTCAATTTACTATGTCTAAAACTTTTGCAAGGTCTATTTTTAGTGAAACATTCCCTAAAACATATCATAAGTAAACCAAAGATGTTTTTGTAAATTCACATTTTGACATCTTTAAAAATAGCTTCTCCTTTTGTAAAGTTTCTAAAACTTTGTTGATGTGTTTAAGATGATCTTCCCATGTGTTAATAAAGATAAAAATTTACTCTAAGTACACAATTACAAAATAATCCAAAAATGGTCTTAACACATCATTCATAACCCACATAAATGTGGTAGGTGCATTAAAAATCTCAAAAGGCATAACAAACAACTCAAAAGGACCTTGCTTGGTTTTAAAAGAAATTTTCCAACCATCACTATCAATTATTCTTACTTAGTGATAACCACTTCTCAAATATAACTTAATAAAATACATTGCATTTTTCAACTAGTCTAATTAATCATCAATATGCAGAAAAGGGTAGCAATTTTTAATGGTTATTTTTTTCAAAACTCTGAAGTCCATGCACGTCCACCATGTACCATTTTTTTTAGGTACTAAGATAATAGGTGAACTACATGGAGAGGTACTTGGCCAAATTACAACTTTTTCAAGTAACTCCATCACTTGCTTCTTTACTTATTCATTATCTACTATGAACAACCTATACATGGCCATGTTAGGAAGAGAGGCACCTTGTTGCAATTAAATCTCATGTTGAATTCCCCTTTTATGGGGTAAACCTTTTGTCTCCTAAAAAAAACCATTATAGTTAGAAATAATCTTTTCTATCTCAAATTTATGTTTAGGATCACAAACCTCTAAGGCCTTGGATTTTTCTTTATCCTTGGAATCTACAATCATGAAAACAAAACTTTTATTCATGTTTATAAGTCTTTTCATTTTCCCTATAGAAACAAGAGTCAAATTGGATTTAACATGATGGGATCTTACTATGTATTCAATCCCATCTTTTATAAGCACATATTTATTCTCTTATCTATAAAATATTGCCTTTCTATCATACAAGTAAGGACTACCCAAAATAATTACACATATATTCAAAGGAATCACAACTAATTCTACTTCATCAATGAATTTAGAAGTAATATCAAACCTCAAGGTGCATGTTTTTGTGACATGAAATTTTGAATTATCACATACCCATCCTAAAGGATATGGTTTTAGAAGTAGTTTAATATTGAGTCCTAACTTTTAAAAAACCTCTTCAGAAATAAGATTAGATTATGATCCACTATAAAAAAAGTGTCTATTTTACTATGTTTAGATATAACTATTATGTGTAAAAGGTCATTACTCTTTATTTCATCATGTTTAGATTTATTTTTAGAAGAATAAGCAATAATATAAGGTTTAGTGTTGGAAGATGAAGAAGTTAAACCTTATAGACCCATGGCAATCACCATTGTTTCATCACCATAATTTGATCTCAAGTCCTATTGAGTCACAACATTAGCCTTATTTTATTTCTTATTCCATAAACTCTTTCGAATGAGTTTTGGATGGAGTTCTTAACACTTAGCCTCATAATTCATGTCCAGTCCATAATTTTGCTTCAACAACTTGTGTTGTGTGTCTTAATTGGGGACAAAAATTGCACAAATGGAGGAGAAAGGTGAGTTAAAATGTTTATTTTAGGTCACCATACCATTTCAACCTATCTATGTAGACATGAACATTCCCTCCTTACGTGTTACCCATATGGTAGTTTACACATTGATAAAGTCTTTTAGTACAAAGATTGAGGTATGAGTGAAGACCGTGTGTAGAGAGTTCATGGTTATAGCTACCATATATAAAAATAAACTTATAATATCTATAGATAAAAATAATCATGAAACTTCATTTTGGTAAAGGATTATTTAAAATGGGATAATGTGGGAATATCTAAATAGAAAATATATTAAAATAACTTGGTGGCAATTAAGTAGAATGATTTAAAAATGGAATGTGTGGAGGTGTGACGTTAATGGCCAGATAGTTCTACATCTAAAACCATAAAAACATGTAATTAATTCTAATATAAATAGACTAAAATATAGTGTAAAAACACTCCCCTATTATAAAAAGTGAGTTGATCCTAGCTAAGGGCCCCCAACCAATAAATAATGGGGTCCATTTTGACCTTTAAGATTGTCGAAGATGAGTGTAAATAATCTTTTAATCTCCTTTTATTTTTTTCATGTGTCATTTTTACATTGTGAAACTTGTCCTTTCAAAATATTTCCACATCATCTCTTTTTTCAAATCCTAAATTATTTAATTAGAACTTTTGCGGGGATCGTCTGGATCAAACACAACTTTCAATAAGAGTTTATGTAAGCTTACAATCAAGCATGTTAAGTTTAACAAGTAGGTTATGTGATACACACACAATAAATTCACTAATAATTTGATACTAAGTTTACCAAATATTACATATCTTATTATGAATAATTTATATTATAATTTGAATCATGAATATATTTCTTTTCCTTTTAAAATTGACACTACAAGTTTGCATTTTATATTAAACTGAAAAAAAAAATTAGAAAGAAAATTTTTTAACATGTTTTATACTTGATTTTGCAATAAAAAGACATATTATAGTAATAAAACAACACTATTCTCTTTAATTTATTGAAAAACTATAAAAAAAACATAAATAATTATGACAAGTTAAAAATTTATGTGTTGTAAAAATGGTCACAAGTGTCGTAAATAATGTCTCAAGTTGCACTATTTGACCAAATTATTGTAAAATAAATAGTATGAGGTTTTAAATAAAATAAATGACCTTTTTAATGTGTTTTAAATGTGTCAGAACCTACAAATTGACTAGCTAGATGACTATGGTTGACAAGCCACTGATGGGGTCAAATGTTAAAAAAAATATCAAACAAGGCACCCATTCCCACGTGAATGAGCACACAAATTAAAAAATTTATTTTATTAAAATATAAAATTAAATTTGATAAAAAATATTTTTTAAGGGATTTGAACACTAGACCTATTAGCTCTAAGTGAACTAAAAAAACTAAGCTAGCCATCTCACCCATTAAACCCATTAATATCATACATGCACATATTTGTATTTAAACCTTTTTTGATCTAGTTTTTATTTTTATTTTTTTAAATAATTTAAATATAAATAAATATTTTCATGTAAGTAAATATTTTGAATATTTTACTTTTTATCAAAAATGATTTAAAAAAGGTGGGGGCCACTGCTTAGGTGGAAAATAAAACATTAAATAAAAACCTCATTTATTAAATACTTTATATTAAACATTACTAACCATTTATTTATATTTGTAGTTTGAATAATCAAAATTAATGTCCCAATGCAGGAGGTAGAGGAGCTTACAGAAGCTACAGGAGATCAACTCAGGGTCTGTAAAGATTGAAATCACCTCTAAATGGCCCTCCAAAGTGTATGGCAGACTCAGATCTAGGTTTTACAGACTTTAAGATGATCTTGTAACTACTATTTATGCAAGGATCCATACTATTATGCCCAATCAAGAGTTATCAACAATGAAATATTCCTAACTTCTTCAACTGGCCTCTCCAAGTGCTTTTGAAGAAACAAACTGACAAATTAGCCTTCACATATTAAAAAAAGACTACAACTTAATTTCGTTTTGAATTTTTTCTTCCAAGGGATATACCAAACTATACAAGGATCCAAATGGAGGTTGATAAAAAAATAAAAAAAAGTCTTAGACAATAGTTTTTGGGGTTTTGAACATGTTTTGAAAGTTTAGAAACTAACAATGCACTCTTCAAGGACCAAAACCAATGAGGAGAGGATATAAAATAGAATTTTCATGAAAATTTCACCAAATAAGGCTGTAAAAGGATATAATATGGTGATCTTGGAGGTTGGTTTGATCAAAAAACTAAAGTGAGACTTTAAAGAGGTTTTAGAGAGGTGATTTGCAAGTTAAAAGAGAAGATTTCATTTTTCAAAAACAAAATGAGCACAGGAAATTCAAAATATGAATTTTCCTTCAATTTTTTCTCTTGACAAGACCATACATAGGCCATAAAAATACACCTATGGGCTGATTTTATCACTTGTTAGCTCTACTGATGCATGCAACTACCTATAAGTGTTATATCTATAATAATAGAGCTTCAACCACCTTCATATAGAGTATCAGTCTAAAAAACAAGAAAAATCGT
>JARHVA010003111.1:592500-600000 GCA_037957365.1 Torreya grandis | reverse complement strand
AAAATTAGAGAATGACAATCCTACCAAGGATTTTATTCATAATATTTTGTAGGTCCTTGATTTATAATATTTTGTAGGGTTTCAATGAATATAAAAAATTTACATGGAGAGGGAATGAATTATGGTATAAAGATAGATTATACTTATGTAATCCTTATCCTCAAACATAAAATTCATTAGAAACTTCACACCTCTCCACTTCAAGGTCTTTCTAAATTTTTGAAAAAATATCATAAAATCAAACAATATTTATTTTATTAATCACTAAAGGGGATGTTTATAAATATGTATATGAATGCATGGTATATCAACATCAAATAAGTGAAATCATTAAGACCCCAAGTATTTTTTATCCTTTATCCATCCCTAGCCAGCATTGGGAGGAGGCTTCGATGGATTTCATTACTGGGTTACCATAGTCTGAGGGTAAAAATGTTATCATGGTAGTTGTGGATTGATTCATTAATTATGCTCATTTTTATTCCTTATTACAACCATTTTTTCAAATATATTATCTTATACTTTTCTCAATAAAATTTAGAAATTACATTGTACTCTGAAGATCATTGTAAGTAACTAAAATCCCATATTTACTAGTAATTTTTGGACTGTATTATTTACATATTTAGGCACCTAGTTTGCTCATATCTCATCCTATTATCTTCAATCTGATGCAAAAATAAAGGTATTCAATAAATGTCTAGAATGATATATTTTATGTCTTGTTTCTAACAAACATGATAAATGGGTTCATTGATTGCCACTTGTCAAAAGGTGGTAAAATACTTATTTTCACACTTATTTCAAACTATCTCCATAATTGACATTATATGGGTTTCACCCGAATATATCATTTTATCCTTGACATTACATCCCAAGGTTGGATCTGTTGAAGAACACATTCACCATCAATAGGATGTACTAGTTAGTCTGCAATAGAATTTAGTAATGGCACACCATAGAATAAATTAACAAGTAGATAAACATCGTAATGAGTTTTAGTTTGACATAGGTGATTAAGTATTTGTGTATTTTTAACCATACAATAAAATTTCTCTAAAAAGATATAAAACGATAAAAAAAAACTATCACCTAAGTATTATGACCCTTATAAGATCTTACAAAGAATTGGTAGTGTCTCACAAGCTAGAATTTCCCTCGTCCACTTATATAAATATGGTATTAGATGTATCTTTCTTGAAGAATGTAATTGGACATAAATTCTTCAATTAGATTGAGATACCTTAATTGGATGAAGGTTGAATCATTCTAAAGCCTAAATACATCCTTCACATGTACACTAAAGAGCTATTGACTAGAGTGATTAAGGAGTATTTGATCAAATAAATGAATTTGCCTTCTAAATGTGAAACATGGGAGGAAAGAACATTCCTACAACATCCTAGTTTTATTCAACATTACATACAATGTTTTTCTAAAATGGAGGGGCATGCTAGGCCACTAAAATATAATGTGTCTAGGGATATGTGTGGTTGACTTGTGGATTACATGCCTTCAAATTATATTAAACCATTTCTTAATGTTCTTAGTATCATTGGCCTATGGAATAACCATGTTTAAGTAGAGTATATGTAGGAGGTAGAAGTTAATATTTTATGATAATATTGTTAATTTTGTTCTTATCTCATTGTTGTGGAGGTTTCCTCCTTGAATAGGATTAGTCATAACATTCAATTATTATTCTCTTTTTTAAATTATTGTTGCAAATATGATTATTATATTATTAATTTTATAATATATTATTCTATTTTTGTAAATCATCTAAGTAATTTCATTACAAGAAATAATCAATGTCTCAAGGATTTAGCAAGGACCCTTCCTATTCTTTAAAATAGAAAGGATTTTAAACCGAAAACCCTTTGAGTTACCTAACTACAAGTCATCCCATAGGCCATCTTGGGTTTTATGACAAATAATTGCATTAATATTGATGTTAGTCATATCTCCTTATAACAATTGTAAACCTTACTTATTTATCAAATGCATATAGTTATGTTAATTCAATGTATGGTCAACATGATAATTAATCTTATTTTTATGATTTAATATCTTTTGACGATGTCTCTAATGAAAATCCATTTTATATAGGAGATACCGAACAAGAAATGTATAATTAGGGATGTGAGACCATGATCCCAACTTCATTATTGAATGCATACTAGGATGGAATTGGACATCATTCTAAAGTATTATTAATGTATAAAATTATCCCTTTTATTAAGGATATACTATTTCAAGAGGGAAACAGTGATGGAGATGATTAGGTTGAAACAATATTTATAGGTGAAGTCATGACACAATACTTGAGTATCAAGGAGTTTCCCATACTAGAAGAACAATAATACATCTCTTGTAATTAGGTATAAGATTTATTAGAAGAGCTAGACTAATTAGATAGGAAGATGCAATATATGGATCTAAAACATTATTATCCTATGATACTCATCCTAAATTTTTAAACCTAGTTGAAGGTTATAAAACACTCAATAGAAAAAACTATGTGATCCTCTTAGTAGTAGAAGCATTCAAAATTGAAATGAAAAATCATGAGAATAATGGCTTAGATGAATAAACAATACCGATGAATAAGTAATCTAAAAATGGATTGATCTAATGTAACCATCCATGTAATAAAAAATTGGTGAAAAATCCAAAAAATCATTATCATGGGAAGAATGAAGCCTAATCATTATGGGTGAATAATAAAAGAAGAGTGACATTGTTGCAACATCCATGTCAAGTATGGAACATCTAAGTATAAGTAACTCGCCAACCAGCTACCATGTAAATGAACACATTGCTACAAGGTTGGATCTTCCAATGTATTTTGTATGTGTTGATAACTACCCCTATCCCTTGCCATAATACAATTTATTAGTTTAGGTATTTCTTATAAATAATCTGAAGTATTTCTTGCAAGTTAAACATATATACATTCCTACATTTTATGACCAAAATTTACTTAATTTGCATGAAAAGAATATAGATGAAGCTCTTTGGGATATTATTCATGAACATAGAGGATAAAATATACATAAATATGTGTCCTCTCTTTTGGTAATATCTCTACCAATATTCTTAAAATCTCAAACATGAACTTATTCTACTTTAGGTATCTAATTTGTGAAGATGTTTTATTGCTTGTCAATGAGCAGTCCCTCTAAATCTCACTCCTAGGCATGCATTTTATTGGTAATTTATGTTTATAATTTATTTTAAATTATTTTTATACTTTGATTTCCTATTTCTTATTGTTAGAATATGTTTTATTCTATCTATTTTCTATTTTTCATGTTTTTAATTTGTTGGTCTAGTTTCATTGTTGTTCTTTTTTTGCCCAAACCATATATTTTGTCTTATGTTTCCCCCCTTGTCAAATTAATTATGAATGAAATTCATGTAAAATTTAGTAACATGGATGAAATTATATGTTTTGAAATATGAATATTTTTGTTTGAATGCTTGCATGCCTTGTTGTAAATATTTTAACATTTTCATAATTTTGAATGCCTATGATTTGAAATAGAACATGTGTATTTTTTAAATGTTTCCCTTCTTTTCTAGAGACATAAAATGCACTCAATGAAATTTATAAATATAATTAAGAACTGAATTTATTTAGATTTGTCTTAATTATCATGAACTTTCTAATTTTTATTTTACCCATGACTTGCTTCTCAACTCTTAATGGATTAAACATGAATATTTATTTCAAAAAAGGAAAGATTTTTTGTAAGGATACTAAATTCAAATGAAAAATCCTAAGTTTCCTTGAAAGGGTGATTAAAAAAACCTCCACCATAGGATTTTTATCCTAACTGGAAATGGAGTAAGGATCGAAGGTATCTTTTTTGGGGATATAGATCCTTGTCTAGCAATAGAGCAATGCACATGTGATTTCCCCCTAAATAAATTGTAATATATTTTTCCCTTAGAAGTTTTGATTACTTAATCAAATTTAAATATTTATGTGTGAATTAAAAAATTACATAAGAATCAATCAGTTTAGCATATAGTGATGGTATTTAGGCAAAAATGTAACTTAATATGTTACATGTTGAAGCAGAATTTGGTGCCTTCATTTTTTTATTTTGCCTTGAGTAATTATTCCTAGCTAATGCTTATTATTTTGAAGATAATATTACGATTCTAGAATCTTTAAATATCAAGGACTATTTTATAGTAGATTCATCATTCAATTTTACTTGAAAAGCATGCCCTAATTTCATAAGTGAAACCATGGATCTTTTTTTTGCTCTAGATTATGACCTTGTATTCTTTTAAGAGTTTGGTGGTTTTTTTATTTGAGCCTCATGTTTCTTTTAAAATATTATTTATGTAAGGTGTGATATTTGAATGTGCCTCATTATATTGATCAATTAATTTGAGTAGATTAAGTTAAGGATATTGAAATTCATATATATATATATATATATATATATATATTAATATTATTATAAACATGTTGTATTGATTATACTTATTTCAATGGATTATCCTTGTTGATCCTTCAAAACCCTTATTTCTCCCTGCTTAAATATTTTTGGCACAGCCTTAGGTTTTTGTGGCCTTGATATGAAAATTTTGTGGTTTAAAATAGAAACATTAGTTTTATTATCACATGACAATATCACATAAAATTGTTTAAGAAATATTGGTCAATTGATTAACTATGTTTAAATTTAACAAATCTAATCTCCATATCATTTAGTTGTTCATTAGACCTTAGTCAAAAGTTTGTGATTCAAATATGAATAACATTTTTAAAATGTCATAATTCATGAAGAATAGGATTTGAAGTGAAAAATAATTGGGTCCATTTAAATCATGTCTACAAGTTGACATCATTTGTTTAATTGAAAACATTATTTTTATTTGTATATTTCATTTTTAATCTGATTGTTGTCATTTTTGCATGATTTTTCCACATGTTTTTACTTGTTTGAATCTTTGTTTTCCACCTTGTTTGACTTAATCAACTCAATTAAATTGTTAGAATTAAAATAATTTTTATGTATCCATGATATCTTTAAACACATCGACATTGAATTAACATGGAGCTTGAATATCCCAATTGATGTAATCGACTAAGTCTTTGAACTCTTTCAACCCTAATATTGTGTTATGTGTCACCTTTGTGGAAGCCTAGAATTGATAAAATTAGTGTAGGAATATATGGTACTCTTGATCCCCTTAAATTCAAGATCATTCCATATGGAATGATGTCATTGAATTACAACTCAGAGGATGTATTGACATATCATTTAAGCCTACAACAAAGTTTCAATACCACACTACCATGTGGCAAGATCATGTTGACCAATGATTATAGCATAAAATATATAAAATATTAAAATTAGCTAATTTTTTATCCATTTATCAATCTCTTATATCTTTCTACATGGCATGATCTCATTTGAAAGGGAACCCATTAAGAAAAAGACATTATAAGTCTTAAATATCCTAGGATCCCTGAGATAGTGAAAAATTACATGATATCATTGACTCAACCCAAAAAGGGATAAATATATGTAAACAACAAACTACAGAGGATACCCAATGCTTGAAGGCTTGATATGCTAATAAATGGAAACATATTGGAACCCTAGACTTGTCTAGATAACATAAAGTAAAACATACCAAAAGGGAGCTCAAAATTCTTGAATGTTGGGATGATTCCATGGGGTATAATCCTATAAACCTAAAACTCATGAAACCTAAAATAAAATATGAAGTTAGATACAATGACAGAGCAACATGTGGCATAATTCAATGCCTTAAGATTTGTGGAAATAAATGATAAAGTAAATGGTTGACCCTAGATCCATAAAAATATTCTAGGTGTTACACTTTATTTTAATTGGATTCCTCGAGACAAATAAAATTATTCAAATTAAAATTCAGCCTCAAGATCATAAATTAAAGAGAAAAGTAGTGAGGAGGGGACACATGTCATATAATGATTTATAAGAGTGATAAATTGAAACCTGATGGACAAGTTAGTACATGGATTCATCAAAGAGATATAAATTTAAATTGATGGATGCCTATCTTGTCATGGCCATCAGACCCTTTAATCGATTGTGTGTAAAAATTGAGTTGCAAAATTAATTAGTGACATGAATTTTACTATAAAATAAATAAAATAAGTTAAAGGGGCTATAATTTAAACCAGACATGACAAAGGTGATAGAATTAAAATTAGGACAACTAGTGGCATTAATCAAATATGACATGAACTTTAAAATAAAACAAAGATATAAGGACAAATATCTATCTTTATAAGGTGTGGTATCTAACTATAAGGTATGTATGATAGGCACTCTACCATAATCTCAACAAGATTCCAACAATAAACATTTTTTTACCATATTGAATATTTTTAAACCTAAATTAGTGAATGGAATCAAAATAACACCATGGAACTAATGGTCTATATAAGACCATAGGATCAATGTAACAAGGGTTGTTTCATGGTGTGTTAAAAAATATCATGGAAAAAACATTTGACTTTTTGTAATTTCCTAATTTCTAGTTAATTTTTCTCCTTACATGAGTCAAGGTTTTTGGACTCAAGTTTGTAAATTTGACTCTGTATATGATGAATCCTGATATTTACTCCATGATAATATTTTTTAGGTGAAATATTTGTAAATTTTTATGTTAATCTTTGCATGTATATGGTGTATAGTTTCCATTGGTTATAATTATTGATTTTCCTCAAAATATTACACCATCATTTTCACATGGTTGTGCTATAGTCCCTTAGGAAAGAGTTGTTTCCTCTAGGGAATTTTCTACTCTACAATAATAGATTGGATTTTATTAAGAATTAGGATAATCTTTTCTACCTCCCACTCTACCGTACTTTGTTCCTTTTCTATCTCTGGATTAGATTAGGTAGATGATTTCCTATGTTGCAATATGAAGATACACTTTTATTTTCATTTCATGCTCTTATTTGTTTCCACTTATGAATTTTTGAATCATATATTCAATGATCATCTCTTTAATTTACTATATTTTCATGTGAAATCTGATTGTTTATTTCCCTAGGTAGAAATCCCCTGACTTAAGATGTTTATAGTTTGCTTGATGTATTTGAGCTCTAACACATGCCCCTTTAGATGAAATGGTTACAATAATCCATTGAGTGATGATCAATACACCTATACTAAGTAGATATAAACCTTGGGGATAGGATCTTATAAATTCTCTCATTTCAAGAGTGTCATAGGGTCCAAAAAACTTAATGCGTAGAGTTTAGTTGGTCTTGTCAAAATGACCCAAAACACAAGTTAGTTTTGCATTCAATTTTATGAGGATGAATAATTTTTTATTTTATATTCGATTGATGAATAATGAGTACACTTAAATTTTTATTTATACCACACCTCTTCAAAATATCTCATGTTAGGGTTAATTGAAACAAATGGGCTGACCCAAAGGATTCAAAAATTTTGAATCGTAGATTAATCT
>JARHVA010003111.1:542500-587500 GCA_037957365.1 Torreya grandis | reverse complement strand
TGTGATTATATACCATGCACATGATCCCAAGACAATATTTGAGGGTACGTATTTTAATAATTGACTAATAGCAATTTAATACAAGTAACACTAAGTAATATTGTGAAACATGTGTTGCACATGATGTTCCCAATTTAAATATAAAATAAGATTTTCATGTGTATAAATATTAAAAATATTTTTATGTACCTAATAAATACTATTTTATAGCCAAAGTGAAATTCTAAGAGCTCAAAGAAATGCTCCTTAGTATTGGGATGAAATTGTGTTGTTATATACAAACCTATCCTGCATTATTGTCCAAATGTAGTGATTTTTTTAATATTATATAAACCTAATGGAATATAAATTAAATATGAATTATGATCAACTAACAAATACATATCAATTTTTATTTGTGCAATGGACTCTTTTATCATAGTCTCTAAGACAAGGCACAATGTGTTGCCCCTCCTTTGAGGTTAGTTATTAAGCCTTCAAGATAAATTAAATAAAAATAAAAATTTATGTGAAGGATATTATAAAAAAGGATTTAAATATCGAGTAATAATGATAACATTGGATATCAAGGCATGATATCGATAATTTGAAAAAAAAATTGTATGATACATGTAAAAATGACCATACATAGTGTCATGTATACATAGATGTTATCACTAAGGCATGCATTAAATAAATGATTAATATTGTGTAAGTGAAACTGAATATAACTACTCAAGGAGAAATGCATGATGTGGATCATGGCATAAAAAAAGTATGGAGGTTCATAATATATATCATTGCATCACAAATTGAATAAATAACATGAAACAAAATTCATATCCATGATGCACACATGAGGATTACACTAAATAAATAATAAAACACATAATAAGGCCAAGAGGCCATATATAATGGATTTGTTCAAATTCCATTCACCGACATATAATCACCTAATAAGGCATAGAGTCATAAATAATGACATGTTAAATGTCTACAATTCAGCACAAATAAATACACATAAAGAATAAAGTAAACACGATAAAATATGATAATCATGAATGGATAAGTGAAGTGTTATTTACATAAGTAATTTAAAATAGCATGACAATAAAAAAATCAGGTATCTAGTAATATATCAATGTGAAATTAAGTGAGAAAATACTTGTGTAATGTAATGTATTAAAGTATGAACAATATGGATAGTATTAGAATGACATAAACTATGTAAAATATGCCTCATGTGAACTTTAAAAAATTTAAACAAGATGTATAAGGCCTAAAACTAGTTTGAATTTGAAAAAATACATATTGTGTTCATTGGGACCATTCTAGTGGAACTAGACAAGAACATGGTACATGATTGTCTAGATTAAAAATAATTTGATTTGTGTAAAGTTTTCAGGTTTGAAACACAATTACCATCTAAAAATTTACATATGTAAGTCACAACCTATATGCTCTAGAAATCACTCAAATACACTTTAGAAGCATATTTGATATAAAATTGGATATAGAGAAGTAAAGCATAAATTTACTAATGTAAGTGAACTAGACATATCATGCATAGGTCCACATTTTTATAAATTTTAAAAATATTATTTTTTATATTTTTAATTTATTAAACACAAACATGAAAATACTAACTAATGACTTCAATAAGAGCCTCACAATAAATAGGTAATGTATATATCATAGGAAGAATGAAGTATTGTGAATGGAAAGTATCAATACATTGTGAAGTAACTAATCTCAACCTAAAATCTAAATTTGGATATGAGTTTATAACATAAGTGCCACTTTATTAATAAATATCTATAATATGTTGTGTATGTTTTTTAGTGTAGTTATATTTCTTTTCAATGTGCAGTTAAAATAATTGTGATGATTGTAATATAGAAGTATACTTCCAATTAATGAACAAATGAATGGAAAACATGATTTTATAGTAGATTTCATTGAATGAGACTTTTGAATAATGTATGATGACCCATTAGGTAATCTATAATTTTATAAATTAACTATTTTTTGTTGGAGGACATGGTTGATAGATTCATACACTAATAGATAGTGGAATAGTCTTAAAGGATTGACATTGGTTGAGGAGTAAAAACAATTAAAATATAAGTGTGTATCAATATAATAATGATTTTAAGTTGTTTAAAATGTGGAATAGGAATAACAAGAATAAAAAATTATTAAGGATAATGTTCATTTCAAAATTTAAAGAATTGTGGTTTAAAAGCTTGGAAAAAAGCATGAGGTAAGTGTGAATAAGAGAATGGTCACAATTACATTGTTTCATCATTAAGTGTTAATTTTAGTGACTATAGATAGTATTATAAATTTACTAGTAGGGATGATTGTATCTATGTTAACCTCATAAGATATAATATTGGAGCAATACCTTTCTATTATGAATAGTGTGTTCAAAATATTCTTTTTTGGCATTGGTTGAAGCCTTTTAGTTCATTAATCTTTATTATCCTACAGCATAAGAAATAATATTAGAGCAATACCTTTCTATTATGAATAGTGTGTTCAAAATATTCTTTTTTGGTATTGGTTGAAGCCTTTTAGTTCATTAAACTTTATTATCCTACAGGTTACATTTTATATATTAAATAACCCCACTCAACACAAAAATATTAAAGTTGCCTTTTAATATCAAGTCATATATGGGTTAAGGTTGAGCTTAGGAATAAAAAAATATATTTTTTTTTTAAATCAAAAATATTATTATAAAAGATTAAAAATATGTATATCATTATAAACATTTGGAAATCACTTATTAAGTTTAAAAATTCAATTAGAATGTTATATATTTTTAAATATATTATATATACACTGATGATACTTACATGATAATAACATGGTAATTACACAATACTAATATGATATTTACATGATACAAATATGATACTTACTTGGTTATTGAAAGATGTGTGCATGATATTTCCCTATCAAACATAAATTTAAAGCTATGGTATGTAGGTTTCATATCCATTTTTTTAGACAAAATATAATTATCCTTAATTATAATTTTTATTTATTATTCAATGGTAAGTTCATACAATTAATATATCTTCACATAAAACCATAACTTTTTAACATGTTTTAGATCCTTGATTTCATAGATTAAACATATATTTATTTGAAAATGTTATGAAACCCTCTTCACAAAGTTTGTTTCCCACATATATATTTTTTTAAATTGTGAGTTTTATAAAAACCATTTTTTTTGTTATAATTTATGTTAGTCAGTCTACTAATGCAAGCAAACTATTAACTATGTTCACCGGTAAGCTAATACAAGCATACTCTCAATTATATTTGTTGTTAGGATTACATAAATACATTATCATTTATGTTATCTGATCACTTAATATAAGTACACTCTCTTTTTTTTAGTTGATCGTATAATATAAAAAACATACCAATGAATTTGTCTTTATGTTCCTTTATTGGCTTATGTTAACCTATCAAATAATACAAGAATATTATTATTCTATTTTTCCATTCTGAATTACCTTTCCAATCATATATATTCTATTTAAATGATCTTACATTTGGATTTATATTTTTTTATTTAGTTACATTACAATGGAAGGTTATGAAAATGAGCATGTATCACACATTCCTTTCCAAAGAATAGGAAGAACTATGGCCAATTTTTTTAATCTTTTGATATTCACACTAAAAAATATTCATCTATAATACATTCAACTCGGAGGAAAAAAATTATTCGCTATGGTGTTCATGTTTCCCATGGTGCACATGTTACCCATAAATAACAATTTCTTTTTGATAAAATAAACATGGATACTAAATTAATAACTCCACTATAATAAAAAAATTCACATATAATTATTGTAATTATTTATAAAAGCACCAATGTTAGTAAAAATTTAAATTTTAATAGTGGTAATTTCACTCAACCTCCATTTAACATGGAAGATCATCAAAATTAATTTAAGATGAAATGACATTAAACTACATTAATTAACATGAAAGGCCATCAAACACCCTTTGTGGTTATAGTTCAAATCCCTTTCATGGTATAACACAACACTGCATTCGACATGGCAAGCCATCAAATTCCATTCATTATAGGCATCAAACTCCATTCAACATTGTAGGCCATTAAACTATAAACATGGGTGTGTCTTCATAACATTTTACAATCAACATTTATTTCCATAATATGTATACAAATATACAATAGATTCACATTTATATGTAATAATTCATAAGACTTACTCTACTAGTCATAAAACTCTGATTATTCAACTTGTTAAAGCTTCAGTGAAAATTCAAGGTATTGAATCTAATGTTGAATGTGATGAAAAAAATATAATTGAAGTAAATGAATAAAATGAAAAATATAAAATTAGGTCACAAAATAAATTATCAAGGAAAGGATTTATGAACCTAAATAAATGTTTAAGATGGTATTATCATCAAATGACAAAGGGAAAAAACTTAGTTACAGAGGTAAGGCCATGGTTCTCAGGGAAAAATGCTAATGGTGTTGATTAATATGACATTATTTGTGAAATGGGGCACTCAATAAGTATGAATTATGGTGATATAAATACAATGGTATATGTGATTGTGTACTTTGAAATTTTTTTGGGAAAACTTATATCAATTATTATGAATGATATCTATAGTGACTTTAAGCCTCTAAACTTTTTAACAATTTATTTTTGAATCAAACATGTCCCATAAGATCCTAACATATTTAAAATAAATTGACACTCATGGAGTGATTCATAGGTTTGAAAAATCCTTAGTTTATGAGGAGATGAATTTGTAGGACATAGAGGTTGAGTAATTAAATATGAGATGAGGCCTAATAAATGATGTTATAATTGGTGTCAAATTTAAGGACATGAATGTGTTGGTATATATTATGGTTAATTCATATTATAAAATAATTGGTTCAAGATTTGATGAATTTTATTTCAAACTATATGTATATTCTTGCATCCATTATGATGGAGGTGTTCATGTGTGTAAAGTATTACATGAACTACTAAAATATAATGGTCAAATTTATTATATAATAATAGAAACATTTTATGATAAGAATGAGTATAAACATGTTTTTTTTAATCTTGAAGGTCCGAGGGAGACAGCCCTCTATGCCGATACAACCACCCACAATGCGTAGACCAGAACATCCTCTTGTACAATATCCAAGCTCTTTCAAGCCAAGCGACTCCTGGATAAAGAATAAGTTCACCAGCAGAGAGCCGCCAAAAGAAATCTGAGAGCCAATATGGGAACAGATCCTACCAGCTGAAGAACCAGTCTTAGCAGCAGATCCTCGGTGGGACGATGGCTATGAAGAGGATGAAGTCGGAAGTATGTTTTACTCCGACCAAGATTACTGTCCTGGTGAATGCAGTAATCTCCAAGAGGAAGCTGAACCTGAACCAGAAGAAGAAGTCTACTCTGAACCTGTAATAGTTCAAGATCTAGGAAGATAGAAGTTGGTATGTACCAGCATCCCTTCTCTCGAACTTCCACAGCCTGCCTATTTAAACCATTTAATTAATGGGAGATTTGCCCAGTTTTTTACCTTAGAAATAAATGGCAGACTAGTAGATGCACAAGTAGACATTGGTGCTTCCCTCTCTTTTGCTAAACCTCAACTCATCAGTGATTGGAAGACACTTGATGACAATCTTGCTTACAAGAGCATTGACATTCAGGGGAATAGTTTTATGTGTACAAAGTATAAACATCAGTAACCCCTGTGTATTCAAAATAAGATATTCCATTGTGATTTTTTTGCCCTAGAGAAGATGCCCATTGACATCCTCCTTGGAGGCTCATTCATTGATAGATATACACCCTATGGTGCTACTGCAAAAAGAATCATGTTCACCATAGAGAATGAAAGGCTTATAATACCTAGACTTATCTATGCCACAGAACAGTTTCCAAGTGCCATGACTCAGAGCCCTACAATAATCCCAGCCGAAATCATAGAAATTTGAAATAGGATCAAGTCCTCTATCTGCTCAGAAAATCCTCAGCAATTTTGGTCCAAAGCTATGCCTGAAATGGAAATCAAGATACTTGAAGGCAAGCACATGAAGATTGGGAAAAGGATCCCAATACCGGCATTGGATTATGATGATATGGAAGCACAGATCAAAGATCTAGAAGCAAATGGCTTCTTTGAAAAATCTACCTCTCCTTTCTGCTGTTACGCCTTCATGGTCAATAAGCATTCAGAACAGAAAAGAGGAAAGAAAAGAATGGTCATCAATTATAGACCATTAAATGCTATTATAGAGCCATATCCATATCCTATCCCAGATAAAAGCTACCTATTAGAAAAGGTTGCAGCCTGTAAATATTTCTCATAGTTTGACTGCAAGTCTAGCTGTTATCAGATAAGAGTCAAGGAAGAAGACAGAGCCAAGACAGCCTTCAGCTGCCCCTTTGGCCATTATCAATGGACTGTCATGCCTTTCGGCCTAATGAATGCACCAGCATATTACCAGGTGCATATGGATAAAATTTTTGGTGGCACTTCTCATTTTCTTTGTGTATATATTGATGATATTCTTATTTTTAGTAATTCTTTAGATGAGCATGCTACTCATCTCTCCCAATTCTTTCAGCTGGCACAAGAAGTAGGAATAGTCCTTTCAGAGACTAAAATTTAGTTATGTACGACTGAATGCAATTTCCTCGGCATGGTGATCCGAGATTCAAAGCTGCAAGTCCAGCCACATATTAAAGAAAAAGTCATCAGTTTTCCTGAATGTTTGGATAAACCCAAGCTGCAAGCATTTTTGGGCTTGCTTAATTATTTAAACAGTTTCTATCCTAACTCTGGTGAAGACAGGTATATATTGCAAACACTTCTCCAAAAAAAGAAAGCATTTTGTTGGGAAGAACAACATACAGTAGCAGTTTGGAAAATTAAAGCAACTGTAGCAGCACTGCCAGAATTGCATATCCCGAAATCCAAACAAATGAAAGTTTATACTGATGCCTCTGACCTCGCATGGGGAGGAGTACTTGTTTGTATAGTAGATTATAAATAATTTGTGTCTGAATTTGCTAGTGGTGTATTTAGCTCTGATGTTTTAAAATGGATCTCCTCTGACAAAGAGATCTATGCTGTGAAAAAATGTTTAGAGAAGTTTATGCTGAAACTTCTACATCTGCCACACTTTGTAATTGTAACCGATTGTACTAGATTTCTGACCTTCATAGAAAAGGATCATGGTCGGAAAGATGGTCATGGGAAATATGTCCGATGGCAAGCATTTTTCCATCAGTTTAATTTTTCTGTGGAGCATATTATAGGAACTAATAATGTTATTATAGATTGGCTTAGCCGGAATCCTCCAGCTACATTGATGCATCAGCCTGCACCTGGTTTCAATTTGACTAGGATACTAAATCAAGGATTTGACTCCTTGAATGTTCTTGTACAAGAACAAATCTTACGAGAAGGCCTGCATCCCCGATATACGAGGATCTCCTATGTAGCAGGATAAGACCTGCAAATGTCTGCAGCAGTGACGCTTCAAGCAAACCGCCATCAGAACTCAGGAGTCATCACAATAGAAAGACTCAACAGTGAATTCTTGTATCACCAGTTCATTGAGCTATTAAAAAGACCACTATGGACATGGCGCATTCGGATCAGATCTACATCTAACGAACATCTATATCGTTGGATAGCTCGACATGGCCCGCACTGAATTCATGAAGAACAAAATCATGACCAAGACATGATAGTGCATACAATTATTCGCCGACAGCTTGAGTGGGAATCTTATTTCCACTGCACTCCCAGACATATGCCATGTGAAGCGGGACCCCCAAATTGTCGATATTGGCATCTACAAAGTACCTTTCAAATAAGATGCCTTTTTGAACCAATATTTGAAGATGACTTAGAAGATGAAGCGGAAGACATGTTGGGCCCACAACCTATGATTCCTTCATCACCATCATCATCGTGTGGATCCAACGCCTCAAATAACATCTCACTATAGTCATCTTTTGAGCTGTAAAGCATGATGGGATTGACACCACCTTGCCAGCGAAGCAGGTAGGACCGCCCAAATATTGCTATAAATAAACCTCTCTGCCTATGCATTATCATCAAAAAAATTTCAGTGTGAAAATCTAGTAGCCTTGTAAAAGAGTATGCTCTTCACTTGCCCTTTTCGAAGGATCCTGTGAATCAGAAATTGAAGCAAGGATATTGTAATAAGTTTTTGTGAGTAATATAGTGAAGCCGTAACCATTCGGCCCCTGCCTACTATCGCAGGTTTTCTGCTATATCAAGCTGTAAAAGAGAAAGACAAGGAGGCGTCTACTGACGATAAAAGATTAGGTGTCTACTGACGAAATATTTTATCGTCAGTATATGCCTCCTTGTCTTTCTCTTTTACAGCTTGATATAGCAGAAAACCTGCGATAGTAGGTAGGGGCCGAATGGTTACGGCTTCACTATATTACTCACAAAAACTTATTACAATATCCTTGCTTCAATTTCTGATTCACAAGATCCTTCGAAAAGGGCAAGTGAAGAGCATACTCTTTTACAAGGCTACTATATTTTCACATTGAAATTTTTTTGATGATAATGCATAGGCAGAGAGGTTTATTTAAAGCAATATTTGGGCGGTCCTGCCTGCTTCACTGACAAGGTGGTGTCAATCCCATCATGCTTTACAGCTCAAAAGATGACTACAGTGAGATGTTATTTGAGGCATTGGATCCACATGATGATGATGGTGATGAAGGAATCATAGGCTGTGGGCCCAACATGTCTTCCGCTTCGTCTTCTAAGTCATCTTCAGATATTGGTTGAAAAAGGCATCTTATTTGAAAGGTACTTTGTAGATGCCAATGTCGATAATTTGGGGGTCCCGCTTCACATGGCGTATGTCTGGGAGTGCAGTGGAAATAAGATTCCCACTCAAGATGTCGGCGAATAATTGTATGCACTACCATGTCTTGGTCATGATTTTGTTCTTCATGAATTCAGTGCGGGCCATGTCGAGCTATCCAACGATACAGATGTTCGTTAGATGTAGATCTGATCTGAATGTGCCACATCCATAGTGGTCTTTTCAATAGCTCAGTGAACTGGTGATATAGGAATTCACTATTGAGTCTTTCTATTGTGATGACTCCTGAGTTCTGACAACAGTTTGCTTGAAGCGTCACTCCTGCAGACATTTGCAGGTCTTGTCCTGCTGCATAGGAGATCCTCATATATCAGGGATGCAGGCCTTCTCGTAAGATTTGTTCTTGTACAAGAACATTCAAGGAGTCAAATCCTTGATTTAGTATCCTAGTCAAATTGAAACCAGGTGTAGGCTGATGCATCAATTTAGCTGGAGGATTTTGGCTGAGCCAATCTGCAATAACATTATTAGTTCCTATAATATGCTCCACAAAAAAATTAAACTGATGGAAAAATCCCTGCCATTAGACATATTTTCCGTGACCATCTTTCTAACCATGATCCTTTTCTCTGAAGGTTAGAAATCTAGTACAATCAGTTACAATTACAAAGTGTGGCAGATGTAGAAGTTTCAGCATAAACTTCTCTAAACATTTTTTCACAGCATAGATCTCTTTGTCAGAGGAGATCCATTTTAAAACATCGGAGCTAAATACACCACTAGAAAATTCACACACAAATTCTTTATAATCTACTATACAAACAAGTACTCCTCCCCATGCGAGGTCAGAGGCATCAGTATAAACTTTCATTTGTTTGGATTTCGGGATATGCAGTTTTGGCAGCGCTGCTACAGTTGCTTTAATTTTCTGAACTGCTGCTGTATGTTGTTCTTCCCAATGAAATGCTTTCTTTTTCTGGAGAAGTGTTTGCAATATATACCTGTCTTCACCAGAGTTAGGATAGAAACTATTTAAATAATTAAGCAAGCCCAAAAATGCTTGCAGCTTGGGTTTATCCAAACATTTAGGAAAACTGATGACTTTTTCTTTAATATGTGGCTAGACTTGCAGCTTTGAATATCAGATCACCATGCTGAGGAAATTGCATTCAGTCATACATAACTAAATTTTAGTCTCTGAAAGGACTATTCCTGCTTCTTGTGCAAGCTGAAAGAATTGGGAGAGATGAGTAGCATGCTCATCTAAAGAATTACTAAAAATAAGAATATCATCAATATATACACAAAGAAAATGAGAAGTGCCACCAAAAATTTTATCCATATGCGCCTAGTAATATGCTGGCACATTCATTAGGCCGAAAGGCATGATAGTCCATTGATAATGGCCAAAGGGGCAGCTGAAGGCTGTCTTGGCTCTGTCTTCTTCCTTGACTCTTATCTGATAAAAGCTAGACTTGCAGTCAAACTGTGAGAAATATTTACAGGCTGCAACCTTTTCTAACAAGTAGCTTTTATCTGGTATAGGATATGGATATGGCTCTGTAATAGCATTTAATGGTCTATAATTGATGACCATTCTTTTCTTTCCTCTTTTCTGTTCTGAATGCTTATTGACCATGAAGGCGTAATAGCAGAAAGGAGAGGTAGATTTTTCAATGAAGCCATTTGCTTCCAGATCTTTGATCTGTGCTTCCATATCATCATAATCCTGTGCCGGTATTGGGATCCTTTTCCAAATCTTCATGTGCTTGCCTTCAAGTATCTTGATTTCCATTTCGGGCATAGCTTTGGCCCAAAACTTCTGAGGATTTTTTGAGTAGATAGAGGACTTGATCCTATTTCCAATTTCTATGATTTTGGCTAGGATTATTGCAGGGCTCTGAGTCATGGCACTTGGAAACTGTTTTGTGGCATAGATAAGTCTAGGTATTCTAAGCCTTTCATTCTCTATGGTGAACATGATGCTTTTTGCAGTAGCACCATAGGGTGTATATCTATTAATGAATGAGCCTCCAAGGAGGATGTCAATGGGCATCTTCTCTAGGGCGAAAAAATCACAATGGAAGATCTTATTTTGAATACGCAGGGGTTGCTGATGTTTATACTTTGTACACATAAAACTATTCCCATGAATGTCAATGCTCTTGTAAGCAAGATTGTCATCAAGTGTCTTCCAATCACTGATGAACTGAGGTTTAGCAAAAGAGAGGGAAGCACTAGTGTCTACTTGTGCATCTACTAGTCTGCCATTTATTTTTAAGTTAAAAAACTGGGCAAATCTCCCATTAATTAAATGGTTTAAATAGGTAGGCTGTGGAAGTTTGAGAGAAGGGATGCTGGTACATACCAACTTCTGTCTTCCTGGATCTTGAACTATTACAGGTTCATAGTAGACTTCTTCTTCTTCTGGTTCAGGTTCAGCTTCCTCTTGGAGATTACTGCATTCACCAGGACAGTAATCTTGGTCGGAGTAAAACATACTTCTGACTTCATCCTCTTCATAGCCATCATCCCACCGAGGATCTGCTGCTAAGACTAGTTCTTCAGCTGGTAAGATCTGTTCCCATATTGGCTCTCGAATTTCTTTTGGCAGCTCTCTGCTGGTGAACTTATTCTTTATCCAGGAGTCGCTTGGCTTGAAAGAGCTTGGATATTGCACAGGAGGATGTTCTGGTCTGCGCAATGTGGGTGGTTGTCTCGACATAGAGGGCTGTCTCCCTCTAGATGATTCTCCTCTTGAGTATCCTCTTGCTTTGGGCTTTTTTGGTCGCTCAGGTACTTCATGGTGATCTTGTGACCAGGCTCCTCATGCTTCATATAGAAGCATAGACCAATCATGTTCTCTTGGTCTATAGTGTCTTCCACCACGTTGCATATTAGTCATTGGTTGTTCCAATTCATCAGCAAGTGATTCAAGAGCACTTGCATCTTATTCATCATTAGATGCTTCATCTTGAAGATCTTCAAGTGTCAGTTCATAAATATCTTCTTGAAGATAAAGATCTTCATCGGCATCAACTATATCCCACCACGCGGCTGCGTTAGAGGAAGAAACAGCTTTAACAGTGGGATTTTTGCAAGAGCAATTAGGCACAATATGACCGAGTTTGCGACAAATGTAACAAATCGGCTGCTTGGAAGGAGGACGTGCAGTGTGATGTTTCTTGAGGAAACAATGAGGAGGTGCATAGGAATGCTTGCGAGGAAAAGAGCGGCGCTTATAAGAAAGATGCTTACGGCACTGCTTCTGTTGGTGATGCGATTGGACAAATGGTCTACAGCTGAATGGGTCTGTCTCAGGGAACACTGGAGCAATCTGAGAAGCTTGGTGCTTACTGAGTTTTTGCATAGACTTAGTCTCTGAGACTAAAGTCATGATTTACTGCTTGGCAAAATCCATGACATCAGAAAGGGCTAGATCTTCAATCGTAAGTCCTTTGAGGTCAATATAAGACAATACTCTGTCAATCAAATTATAAGGCATAGCATGCAAAAATTTTAACTTAATCTCAGTAGAAGCATAACATCTGCTTTCATAAGCCAATTGCTGAAATTGTTTGGCGAAGGCATCAAATTGCTTTAAATCGCAGAGCTCCATTTTTAGTAACCATTTCTTGGATTCCAGTTCTCTATTACCAACTGGAGGTGCAAACTCATTAATCAATAATAAAAACAATGTAGCTAAAGAATCTGGCTGATTATGTACACGCTCATACTGTTGTGGCTCAGTCATTGACTGCCACCATAAACTAGTGACACCCCATAAAAATTTTGTTGCAAAGCAAGAGCTACCGACTTGGTCAAGATGAGCCTGAATAGAAAGGACACGCATGGTATTACACCAGGCAGTGATTTCATTCAAGGGATTTAACAGGTCATCTATATTTAAATACCAAGGCTGCAAATGTATATGGGTTCTTTGCATAAGGGTATGACTAGGGGATCTTTTTACAGTTTTGAAATTGGGACCAAAGGAGACTAAACAGAGAGGCTTTGAAGATGATTCTGACTTTTGGTCTTCTTTTGATAGCCAACTAAGACTATCATCTAATAAATCAAGTTTAGTATCTATGGAAGATACTTTCTTTTCTATAATATTTACAGTATCCTTAATGGATAAAACATCTCTACACAGATCATCAAAATTTTCTATAAGATGAGAATTAAATCTCGCAGTGTAGTTCCTTTACTTAAACTCATTAGAGGGGTTCTCGTATGCAGCTGCAAAATACTGCATAGTTCCTGCTGGTTGCTTGTGGACACCCTTTTGTGGCGGCCATCTTCCACCTCTGTATAGAGTAGTAGTATCTTCTATGTATAATTCTATACTGTCTTCTCTTGGAAGACTCATGAATGTTCTTGGTAAATCATTGCCCTAAATTACCTCTTCATCTTCGATCAAAATATGACTGGTTTTGACAGATCTACGCAAAGAAGATGTAGATGGTCTTGGAGGAGAGAGACGGGAATTTACAGACTTGATTCTAGGCTTAACAAAAGACATGTAAGTAGATGTATATAGAAACTTAGATTTAACTAACTCAGACTTTTTATAGACATGAGAAGCCTTAATAGTAGGAGGTTTAAATAGGTTAGTTTCTTGCTCAAGATTTTCTTTGGTAATATCAATATCGGGACAGTCCGATAATTGCTCTAGGACAAATGGAGGGAGTTCGTACATACCTTCGAACTCATATTCGTTCATAATTTCTATGGTAGATGTGGATGGTGCTTTTCCGAATTCCATTGCGAGGAGATTTGGGTTTTGGTAAGCGAGAAATTTCTGGTAAGGGAATAAAAGGATGCAGAGATAAAAGTGGCCTATGACAATTAGAATAACGGCCTGTGACTCGATGCAATATCTTTCCCAAAGAAATTTTCAAAGCAAAGAACTCAAAAAATTGATCCGCAAAATAGGAAAATGATTCACAACTTACAGTAACCTTGGCTCTGATACCAATCTTTTATCGTCAGTAGATGCCTCCTTGTCTTTCTCTTTTACAGCTTGATATAGCAGAAAACCTGTGATAGTAGGCAGGGGCCGAATGGTTACGGATTCACTATATTACTCACAAAAACTTATTACAATATCCGTATAATATAATGAACCAATTTTTTTTTTTCCATAATGGTACTATGGTGCATGTTAATAGGGTTGTGAACATGAAATTGCATGAATATAATGATTACAAGGTGCAGTAATTAAAATTAACCATTCATGCTTTGGAGCATCCCTTGAGGTCACTTTTCACATATTGTAACACTTGACCCATATTATTATCATTTTTATCCATATTCAGTCATATAATAGTCACAAATAGAAACCAAGCCTATAAAACACCATATGAAATCCATAATGGAAAAATTCCTTAGTGATTGAGTTTTCTACACCCTCCAAAATATAATTTTACATCTCTCTAAGAGTATTAGGGTCATCCTAGACCTATTCTTAAGTCACCTTCCTAGGTAATTTTTATCATAAAACTATATAAATGCTATGTGCACACTCTTACATCCTAGGTGGATGTTATCACATAGAAACACACAAAAGTACTAGTTCACATTGAGTTAAATATCCTAATTCTTCCAATATTTTGTTGATTCAACCCATAAATTCAATAATCTAACTTGAACATAGATATCTAGACCTCAAGTGGCCTCCAAGGAATGATTTCATGCATTCACACTCAAACATTCTAGCATTCACTTCCACTTTTCACTAGCACTTATATTGGGATAACTACATCAAGCTTGATCCCCTTTAGATGTTTTGGGATGTAGGTAATGCTCAACACATATGGTTTTGAGGTCATTTCCAACCTACCCCACTATCTAATTTATCTCATGATATTCATTAAAAACCTTACAATCATGAAAACCTAGGATTTTCAGAGGAAAAAAATTCCTCAAGAAAAAGTATTGATCACATAAGATTGAAATTTTGAACAGAGTTGGAATAGGGCCTATTTTGAAAACACCCCAAAATTATTTCCAAATATTGTTATTGGGACACTATCACACTAACTTGGACACTAGCATACAATGATACTATCTAGATGATTGCATTAGTATCCAGGGATTATTTTGACACTTGGATCTGGATTATGACAGTCAAACTTATTTACTCACCAATTTTCACAATTTTATTCCTCTTGAAAGTCATGTTTGTAACTAATTTATTGTTTCTCTCTCATCCTTTCCACATTTATAAAATTAGAACCATGTAGTATTTGTACAAAATAAAGGCTATATTTATTACATATTTATTTTCTAATTTATTATTCCAAGACTTTAAAAAACTAAGGTTTTACATTCCATAATCCCCTTAAAAGTAAAACCATTTGGGAAACACATCTTACTTTAAATAGTGTAAAAACCCTAAGCCCAGAGTAACTTTAGGGTTTATACTTCCATCCTTATGGAAATCATATGCAGATTTTAGATCTTTGTTTATTTTATTATTTATTTTGTCTAATTATTATAATAATTACATTAGATGTTTATCATTTTCTAATTTAAAGTATTATAATTTCATTTGCATGCTTGTTTCCTTTCATTTAGAATCAAATAAAATAATATATATACATATATACATGATGCCCTATATTAGTTAAAATATATTTTATTTAATTTAGTCCATAAAACTAATACCCTAATAACCATCTTTTAATTTTCAATGTCATATCTTATGCATAAGAAAGAATCTCTTTCTCCTCCTCATCTCCATGAGGGTGATATCTACTTTCCTTCTATCTAGGTCCATGTTATCGCTCCTCCAAGAGATGAAGCAACCTATAATATTGTTACTAATACTTATACTCAACTTATCCATACATCCATATCTTCTATGTAGAGTGTGTGCCTACATGTTTAATTATAAGCATATATGGTTCACACTTGTGAGACTATAACAAATCAAATTAACATTATAAGGTAATTTTAAAATCAAATATTACATGAAAATATTATAGTATTGTAAAATTAGACAACAAAACAAAATTCTCTATGGCACACTAGTGTCAATCATGTATATGCATCCTCACCTAGTTAATTTATTGCAAGGAATGCTATAAATCAAAACAAGAAATCATAAAAATGTGAATCTACAATGAGAGATTCAAAATGTAATCAAAGCTCAAATATAATCTAAAGTTATAATTTAAGGCAAATGATTAAAGTATATTTGATCAACCTACCTCTACATTCAATAAGGAGATTCATATATTATTGTGCATACCATAAAGAGTATGGTCATCATAAAGATTCATGTTAGGCATTAAAAAATCATATGAAACACAACATTGGTAATGAGTAACCTATACAAGATAAATTGGTTAAGCAACCCACAATGATATAGGAACATATTCAAAAATGTTCAAATCTAGATAGAATACAAAAGTGGTTACTAAAGCATATATCAATTATAAAAATTAATACAGAATAAATGAAGGATCCAAAGTATCAAAGTGCACACAACACAAAACTTGTTTAATCATCTTCAAATCACTTTATTAATTGAGACATTACAATATATAAGAAAATGATTCTAACAACACTTTGAAAAATAGGTTAGTTTTTAACAATTAACAACTAACAAACAACATTGACACTAATTTAGGATTGGTTTTTCAAACAACCAATATTATATATTATTTCATGCTACATGACTTAAAAAAATCACTTAAAATAATAAAACTAACTAATATAACCATGTTAGGACTAATTCTTGACATTCTCCCTCCTTAGTTCTAACACAAGGTGAGAAACTTAAATGTTGATTTCAATCGATAATGCATTCAATTACAAACATGTGATTTTTTTTCACTAAAAACCCATTTTATTTAAAGTTTCATTTAAGACTTATTTGATGGCTCATGAAAAAAATTTGACAAGAAACTTAAAATACTAAAACAAATGGTGAAACAAATAACCAACCATTTATTTTTTACAATATAAAAATGACTCCAAATATTTAAAAAATATGAATTCAGACTATAAACTAAATACTTTATACAAAATCTATACTATATAAATATTAATACTCTATTACTTTTATGATTTTTTTGTAAAAAAACATAAAATAATCATATTATAATAAAAATTAATAATGAAATAAAATAACTATATTGACTCTAAACACAAAATTTATAAACCAAAACATGTCAAACAAATTATTAACATTTAAAAACTAAGAATTATAATGTAAAAAATATTAATGAAAAATACTAAAACTCTACAAACATATAAACATATTACATAAAAAAAAAAGAAACCAAAATACGACTACACAAGACCACTGCCAAAGGTAAAATTGTGGGTTAGACTCTAAATGACATAAAACACATAGTTGTTGAAAAATGATGTGCCAAAAAATAAAGTGGATGTTGTATATATTTGAAACCATATGTAAACTTTAGATTTGACCAATTTAATGATGATTGTTGCAAGTATAAAGTGTTTTTGAGATAATTAAGATGTGACAGGGTGGTGATGGGTGAGTTGGGGTGTTTTTGAGTTTATTGTTCCATGAAGGAAGTTTTTTTATGTGAGTTTTATTATTATTTCTAGAATCACCATTAAAATAGGGTCGAGGTAATGAACCACCACCATTATCACCTAATATGAAGAGAGCTCTAGATGACATTTGATATGTATGTAAATCACTACATGTGAATGCAATAAACCTTGGACAAATCAGGTAACAAAGTCCACAAATAATTCTTTCATTTGGAATTATTTATTTTTCTATATATTCTAATATATAAAATAACATACTCATAATACAAACATGACGTAAAATAATTAAACATAGATCGACTATCGAAACTATATGTATGCAATGAAATGTAAAATCTGGACATTGTAATATAATTTGTGACCATGCAATGATGGTACAAAAATGAACTTAATGTGGTGAAAAATAGTATTTCAAAACATCACATATTATTGATCCACAAAATAGACCAGCTATTAAATTAGATCTGAAAACACTCTACACATTTTTTTTAATTAAATATATCTTCATACATCTTATAAAAAATCTTGACCTGCATTCAAACCCACTAATATATAGATAAAATAAGGAAATAAAAATAATTAAGAAAATTAAAAAACCCCATATTTAGAAACATCCAAAAGAGGATATGTGCCTAAGAAAGATTGAGGTTGTGCTTAGAGATATTTTTATTTTGTTTTTCATCTTATTTTTCTATAGCTCTTGATTTCATGAAAGTCTAAAACACATAGAAAACTACAATATTTTATTTTCATTTTTTTAATGAACATATAATATAGGATGGGTAATAAAACTATTAAAAGAGATGAACATGATAGAAAGGAGAGAGGAAAAATGGAAGTGGATGGTGGAGCCAAAAAATGCGCTTGTGGTCTTCACTACAACTTTTGCACAACATGCAAGAAGGGGTGAATAAATAATTGAATAATAGTTGGATGTGGTCATCATAAAATGCAACTCAAAAATTCATTTTGATGTGAAATAATAAATGAATGTAATGTACATAGAGTTATATAATTCCTTTCTCTAATACCAGTGATAAAAATTACTCCATAATGAATGAAAAAGCTGAAGGTTCAACATGCACACAAAATAAAATTTGGTTAATCATCTTGACATCACTTTATTAATCAAGAAATTACAATATTTAATAAAATGCTTTTAATAGAATTTTTATAAATAGGTTAGTTATTAAAAACTAAAAAATAATAAACAACCTTAACACTAATTTATGATTGGTTGTTCTAAAAACCAATATCCTATATTATTTCATGTTACACGATTTTCAGAACCAAATCACTTATAATAATAGAAAATAATATATCCATGTTTTTACTAATTATTAATGCTCAAAATAATAAAAGGTTTAAAAAATAAAATCAAATTGGGAAACAATACAAGAAACACATGTAAATAAAGTGAAGGATACAAATATACCTATTTAAAATGAGATCCCACTTTCAAAACTTTATGGGTTTGGTCAAAAATATCTACAATAGTTTGATTATCAAGGCCAAGGTTTAGGAAAACATGCACAAGTCATCACTAATCCTATTCTAATAGTTTATAATTATGGTTAAAAATCTTGGGAATTTATGTAAAATACTAAGGAAAATCATTCAGAGACACAATTTATCAAGGAACATGGTCTAGATACGCAAGTAATGTTAAAAAAGAGTAAGAACTTAAGTTGGACATTCAGAATCGTGATAATCCAACAAACATTATAAAAAGAGGATTTATAATAAGATATCCTCCAAATCACCATATGCCTATAATAGGCATAGTTTTAAAAGGCACATTAATAAAAAGAAAAATCAAAGAACAATTCATAAAGGTCAAATTTAATGTATGAGGCAACTCCCTATGCTCATCTAGATATGATAATATTTAATTCTAGAATTCCATTGGTTTAAAATCTAAATGATAATGATAAGTAGAATGATATAATTTATTATGATTTCCAACATACCTATTATCACAAAATTTCACACCATAGGATAAGATTGTTTAGAATTATTCAAATTGGTCAAACATGGGATTACCCCTAGACCTATGGTTTATCTATAACAAGGCTAAAAATCTAAATTGAAGGGCTAACTTCCCTTGATTAATCATTTAGGCTCACCTTCACTACTTGATTACTTTGAAAAGTGGGAGAAAGAACTCAAATAAACATAACTATAATGATGATACACCAAACATTGTTGACGACAACCACACATTCCACAATGCACTAAGACCTACAAGACAACATAAATATACACACATCCTAGACTGAACCTATTGTATAAATGTTATGTATAATGGTATATAATTGTGAGGCTGAGAGAAAATACTAATTCCAATTCAAAACCCACAATATACCCTTAATGACACCAACTGCAACCTGCAATATGGAAACAACCACATGAGGCAAGAAAAATAGGACACAAAGAAGGTGACATACATCTGCACTTGATGAGATCAACCATTTAAATATTTATCACTACATGTATTCATATAATGAGGTAAAATATCATATATTTTATTAATCAAAGGAAAAAAATGGGTAGGGATTCACCATACCTAAGTGGAGGATACATTTCAAAGCCAAAGTGGCTCAATATATACATAAAGTGAAGGAGAAGAAAAGACATGTGTGTGTGTGTGTGTGTGTGTGTGTGTGTGTGTGTGTGTGTGTGTGTGTGTGTGTGTGTGTGTGTGTGTGTGTGTGTGTGTGTGTGTGTGTGTGTGTGTGTGTGTGTGTGTGTGTGTGTGTGTTAGAGAGAGAGAGAGAGAGAGAGAGAGAGAGAGAGAGAGAGAGAGAGAGAGAGAGAGAGAGAGAGAGAGAGAGAGAGAGAGAGAGAGAGAGAGAGAGATTATAAAAGTATCAATATGAGTTATAAACAAGAAATTAGTTAGGTAAATACATCAATATGTCATATATGACATGTGTTTCTCCTCTTTATATGCTCCAACCCTCCAAGTGGCATGGGAGTTGAAATGGTTGCTTGACACCTTGACTAGTTTCTTAAAACTCCTCTTCTTCTTGAAATTTTGATGATGAGTGGCCTTATTCATGATCAGATCATTTTATTTTAATTATTTTCTATGATTTGGACACCTCTGATTTAACCCCAATAGGTTCTCTTTGATACATCTCTCACTTTTCTTGTAAGGTGTCTAGAGGACTCTTCATCTCCTTAGGCTTATTTTGTACACAAGTGTAAAAACATGGTTTCATTTACTTTATCTCATAAAAATGTCATTTATGGCCTATTGAAATCATATTAGACCTATAATAATCCATTTTGAGGTCTCAAACTAGATCCAAAAATCATTCTCTACCAAAAGCCTCAAATATGCTTCATTCCTTATAGACTTTTTTAGTACAAACCTCCTCATGTAGAAAAAAGTAAAGAATTGGTTGAGAATATGAGGGAATATTATATTACCCTATATGGTATTAAATCTATAGGTTAATTTCATGTTGTGAGAGTGAGTGGAGATCTCCTTTTCTTCCGTTTCTCTCTGCTAATTATGACTCAATTAGGCCTCCCTACCAAGAGAGTGAAAAATGCATATACAATATCCACACATGTTTAAAACCCAAAAAAGTTGTGTGATTTATTTAGGAATCATTTTCCCCTACCTCCATTCCAAATTTGAAAATTTGACTACTTGTATAAACATAAAAAATAAAAAACATAGTCATTTTAGCCCTGCTCCATATGATTTTTATAGTAATGTACCAACCACTAGCAAGGAAGGATGATCATGGGAGTCTTGAATGCATTATAGGTGGTTAGTAAGTTTCTTTGATCTATCTAGAGACATAAAATTGCATTTCTCTCTCACTTTGTCCTAATAGCCCACTTAGGTAGCCTAAAATTGGTTTGAACTCTTAACGATAGTTCATAAACATCAGAGCATGAAACCTCCTACCAATTCCACAAAAGCAAATTAAACTAGGGTAGTAAAATTTTCGTAGAAGCTCAGGGTCCCATGTAACATGTGTGATCCATAATAAGTAAAGCAAACTAGCTATGAATATTAGTTTTCACATTGTGTAAATTTTGGTATTTATCGAGAGGTAAATAGTAATAGGCTAGTTAATTATTATTTGGTAGTAATATTGTTATAAAAAATATCATTATATTAAATTATAATATATTATTATTTGATATATATTGTTATAAATTATAACAATATATCATATATAGAATATTGAGAGATTTTAGGTGAGAGATTATATGAATCATATTCCTATATATAGGTATATCCCCAAATGATATATTAATTATAATATAGAATAATATTATTGTGTGATTAAAATTACCTCTTTACACTATTCAATTTTGTTTTCAGCTCTTTGAATTCATAACAGTGTTATCAAAGCTATATCTATTGTATGTTACAATGTGAGTCCTTCCATTATATGCTGCAATGTGAGTCCTGAATGTATATGTTTACAAATAATATAGCTTAACGGTCATCAAGTATTTAAGAAAATATCTTTGCATATATTTGTCTCTTTCAAATCATGGTTTGGAGTTTCATTGAATTACGATTAGACTTTCACAATGTCTTTAATATTCAATCCATCTAGCACCCTTTGGACTATTCATTTGATCATGTCAACATAACATGCTAGTTATTAATATTGTATGACTATTATTTAGACACCTCAATATCTAATTTATTATTATTATGTTGATATTTCATCAATGTTAATTTCCTTTGGTGATACAAGTATGCATTTTTAGAGATGGTGTCAGATGATGTCACCTGTTATCTGTCATTCTCTTGTTTAATTGCTCAAAATCATTCACCTATCTATTTTAGTTGATGATGTATAACTATTTTTCATTTGGAATATACAATGAAGTTTTGTTCACTTGCTAAGATCTCCTCATTTATTTTAATATTCAAGCACATGGTTACAATATAAATGTGGATTATACTATCTCTGATTTACAATGAACTAGATACAATCCTAAAGATAGGCTACCAACATAAACATAGGTTAATGCTCTCTTACTTCCAGTTTGTGCACATATCTACAACATGTGAGGTCTATGAAGACTCTCTTACCAACCATAAATATACTACTAGAGCATATAAAGTGCTCGATGGACATGAAGATGGTTTGAATTTTTTGAGTTGATGTATCGACTTAACAACCATACACATTTTCATAAGCATGCACAATAAAATATGGTATGCCAATCTATCTAAATTATTATATATAAAAGACTCATAAAAATTTGTGTCAGACTAAATATAAGTCATATAGTTTGGTTTTAGGAAGTTTAAATGCTTTTTAATGTAAAGTCAAAATTTTAAATAGTTTTATTAAAATTTGATGAGTTATAAATTTTTGTCAAAGTGCCATTTGTCAAATACAATTAGTTTGTGTTGTTTAATAGTTAAAAACAAACAAAAGTGTCAAAATTATTAACCATGGTTTTTTATTAAATTTCATAGTTATTTTCAAAGTCATTGAGTCCTATTTAGGTCATTATCAAGGTCTTATTTAGATGATTATTAGGAAAAAGTTTTATATTATTTGTATAGATGCATTATTGGTGTAAGATAACATCCTTAGTTTACCAAAATTGTGAGAAAGGCATATTAGTTGAAATTATTAAAAGAGAAAACAAAAATAAGAAAGTAGAAGAAAATTAAAATAGCTTCAAAATCTACATTTTTAAGGTACTGAAGCAGGTGCACCTAGATGTTGACATTTGTAGCAAAGGTATGTGTATAATGAATTCATTCATTAATAATATCTTTGATAAACTATATCAAGAGGCATCCATGCTTGATCATCATAATAATAATCCAAACATTACACCCATGGAAATACAAATCACTATACATCATGTTTTTACATGAGAACTTGTTAAACATGCCATTCTTGAAGGCAACAAGGCTATCACCACTTTTCCTAGTTCTTGAATAAGTAGATTCAACAATAGAGATTAGAGGATACATAAAGGAAGGAGTTCTTTCAATAACCTCTCATCAATCACCAACTATAGGGACACATCATTGATGTGGTGGAATTTTATATGGTGTTTTATTTTAGTTGTGTGGGCTTCAATTTTTTTAGTCTAGTGTGGTAGGTACATTTATTTTTTAGCATGTGTGAAAAATAAGAATAATTGTACTTGGTCACTTGTGAATCATATTACCATGTAACCCCTTTTGTTTATTTACATTGGAGAATGTTGATCTAGAAATCATTACATCAATCATGATGAAAGGTTAGTGGTAAACCTTTGAAAACCATTTTTTAAGGTTAGTGTTGAACCTGAGAAAACCATTTTGTATAGTTAGTGGTGAACCTGAGAAAACCATTTTGTTAGGTTATTGGTGAACCTACGAAAAGCATTTTATAAGGGTTATTCATGAACATGGAAAACTAATTATAGATTAATGTGAAGGAAGAGATGTCCTATGGCACATGTATGCAGAGAAGAACAAGAGCACACAGAGGTGACACACTACAATTAAAAAATGAGATATACTATACCATGTAAAAACTATGGGGGGAATGTTAGGATTAGTCTTCACATTATGTAACTTTGAGTATTTACTGAGATTTAAATAGTAATAGGTTATTTAGTTATTATTTGGTAGTAATATTTTTATAAACAATAATATGACATTAGGTTAGAATATGTTATTTATTGAGATATATTATTATAAGTTATAACAATATACCATATATAGAATATTGAGAGATTTTAGGTGAGATAAATTAATGGAGAGATTATAGGAATCATATTAATTTATATATTTGATATCCCTAAATGATTTATTAATTAGAATATAGTCAAATATTATTGTGTGATTAAAATTCCCTCTGTGCACTATTCATATTTGTGTTCAGCGTTTTGAATTCACAACACTAGCCTTTCAAGGTAGCACTAGGCATTTTGATAGGTTTGAAAAAGAAATGCAGGAAGTATTTTTGAGTTTGGTTTTGATATCCAATGACCTAAATAGGTATAATATTCTCAAATATACCTCTAAGAATGTCTATCTTATCATAATCATTCATCAAGTCTCTCTTACATCCAATCCATTCAAATTTAGGGTTCTTAGGCCAAATCACCTACCATACCCTAACTCACTATCATGCCATGTTATCTTCTCTTTTAGATGAGATAGGAATATGAAATATTTATGTATAATCTTCACCATCATCTTAGGTATTCAATTTCTCATCTTAAATCACATTTCCACTATCCATCTCTAAGATTATCTATAGGCATAAGGTTTGCACACTAAATTGACTATCATACCCTAAATCATTGTATTATTTCATTTCTCTCTCTATCAAATGGTTTATAATCCGTGGAGTGTTTTATATATATCTCACCATATTATCATTGTCCTAATTCCATCTCTTCAAGGTTATTTAAGTCTCATTCAACCCCACTAGCCATATAACCTTTAAGACTTCCTACCTTATAAGACTGTGTAAGTTTTAAAATAGGGTAAGCCTGAGTCTAATGATCTTACATATTGATGTTCATAACACAAAATAGCATAAAAACATCCTAATCTCTTTTATATATCTATGCAATCTCTTAGATTGTTTAAACAAGTAACTATTTCAATAATGAAGTCTCACTTGGTCAAGTATGTAGGGTCTTATGACATTGTGATATTTATTCACCATCTCTTCAGGAAATTAAAATTTCATCCATCTTTCAAATATCCTTTTTCCATATCTTTAATATCCTTTAAACCTCTCAAACAAACCACACTCTAATAGCTTAGGGGGGACTATGTGTTTCTAACTGCCTATGTATATGCATTTGAGAATGGTCTATAAAATGGTGATTTCAATCTCTATCTTCAATATTGAAACTTCTCAAACCTTATCATGTATTTGTATCACTGGCTTATTTATTTTAAACCTTGAAAATCTATACCTCCAACTAAAATTACCACTCAAGAAAAAACATTCAGTAGGTGGTTGGCTCTAGGTTACTATTGAAAGATGTTGATTGTGTATAAGGTTTTCTATGTCTTTAGGGAAATATTTAAACCTTATATATATCTCAATAATGTGGTTGAATGATTGAGACTTTCCTTAAGAACTTTGAAACTTTGTGTATCTCACTATCATTCTCTCAAGACCAAATCAAATGACTTTAGTTGGACAATTAACTATTTTAGTGCATATGGTTTCGTGACTTGTTATGTATCTAAGACTAATTATAAAAACCCTTCAATATTTTTCAAATAGTCTATCATTTTTTTATTGGTTTATTTAGATACTTTCAATGCTTTGATTTTACCAAACCTTAATCACATTTACTATGCAACATAAGATTCCTTAACAGGTTGTAGGTGATCAATATGAGATTTTTAAGCATGAATTTTGAGTTAGGTATTTTTAAATCCACCATGGTTTTCATAATGACTCTATCATGTCTTTAAGGCATTGAGACTATCTTGAAATTACTAAGACTAATATATATTACCAATATCACTATTTAAATTTAATTTCCTCAACTGATTGGCTATAGGAGTGGATTTGAGAGTTGATTATGTGATATCCTTCAATGTATCTTCAGACCCTACCTTCACTGTTCATACAATCAATTTCCTATAGGTTCACATTTAGGATAGTTAGTTCAGTCCTTAACTTTCAATAACCTCATATGCTTAGATAACTCCATTTGATTCCTGATCCTTATAGACTTGAATCTATTAAAAGATATATAATTCTTTGGAAACCTTCAAAATATATTGACAACATGGATATTTTAGAGTGACAGACTTGTAGGCTTGTAGGTGACTATCTAAAATTTTGAGTTTTGGTGTCTTTTAAAAAGTGCAACATGACTATTTATCTTCAAATACCATTGTCCTATTTTTATCAACATGATATATCAGTAAAAAAACTCTCCAATTCCTTTTACATCTTTCAAACCCATTAATATCATTTTGTTATGGAAGCATAGAACACAATCTAAGATAGGATGAATATATGGCCATGCTTGTGACTTGAAAAAAATAAATAGCTCACTAGAAGGACATTAATATATTTATAATAGATTAAAGGACAATGGAGAACAATCCAAATGCATCAAGCCACTTGGATAACATCATAAACATTAAAACATGACCAATCACTTGTAGATAATGCACAAAAGAAAAATTACTTGCCAAAGCACCATTCACACATACAGTGAATATGGTTGAATGATTTTGATTCATTTAAAGACATCTAATAATCTACTCCAACTAGTTTTATGAAGCCAAGAATTCACAATTTGTTGTGGAGTTGATCTAAACTCAGGCCTATCAGGTTTTGAGTTCTCAAAAATCATTTTGTACTCTTTGAAATTATCCATAAAGATAAGAGAACTAATAAAATAAAAAATTCCATAAATTATAATCCCATATGGGTCCTAAACAATTTGTAAAAACTTATCCCCAACTCTACTTGTACAACTTGTACCATCTTCTTGAAGTTGGCCTTTACTAGCTTGTGATGGGAATGATGAGAAAGAGAAAGATATCTATGAAAATTTGCATCTTAAAAATCATTCCCAAGATTTTTTATGATCTATATAATTACAAAGGACATTATGAAGTTTTTTTCTCTAACACATGAATTCAAAAATTATGTACAACTTCTTCTAATTCCATAATATGACATTAAAATCAAGAATCTAACTTTTCTCTAACATGATGATAGTTTTAACAATTATATAACTGATAAAAGATATTTTTAAGCTATATGGTATGTATTTTTAGGTTATTTAAATTTTACATATACCAATGATAGATAAAAATCACATTTTCATGCATTTTTACCACCTTATAGCTAGTAAATGAAACTCAAACATTCCATGAAACATTAAGGTAAATCATTTAGAAAATAAAATTACATTAATCAAACCCTAATAACTTAATATACAACTTGACCATGCCTTATTTCCTCTTGACACCTCTAGATCACTATATGACAAAAATATGACCTTACCTTAATCTTTCCAAATGTACCTTAATAAATGCAAATAATGTATTTTGGACTCAACTGGGACTTCCTAAATCACCTAAGGTTCAATTTTGTTTCTTATAGGGGTACTATTTTGACATTGAGGTTAGAAATTGAATAATAATATATATAATTAATAATAATCACATTCACACTGTAGCTCAATTCCATCACAACACATCCATCACACTTCATGATACATTACCAGTCCTCTTTTTGACATAATACACCTTGATATTAAGTCTCTTGCAAGACTCATTGATTATTAAAAGACTTAGGTCCATCACAAAAATTTGTATTTGAGATTATTTACCCACTAGAGGCATATTCAAAAATACATAGATTTAACATAGATTTATTCACCCATTTGGGGTATTATCCTATATACAGCTTCTGATTTACGAGGTTACATCATTCTATATACTCCATATCATAAATTTAGCATTTTCCATATCTTTATATTGATCATCCTATTCTACAAAATTATTTTTTTGTTGACTACTACTACCTTAGACTCAACGTATGTATATATTTTTTCTGATAGAGATTTTTACCACATGTTTAGGCATACTTTCATTTATAGATTTACTAGTTTAAATTTTACTATATATCTTTGATTCTACATCTAATTGATATTATTTGAATATGTCATTTTTATATATCTATATTCCACTTCATTTCATTGTATGTATGATTTAGACATGTACCCATGTCCTTGTGTGTGCCTTCTTGATTGTGTATTTAGACATTTTAAGATGTCCTTCTATTTGGATTTAATCCAACCTATTTGATTTTTGTGTATGTGGACATTTTAAAATGTCCTTGTATGTATTAATTTCTCATATTTAATGGCATGTGCCCATGTACCTTGTATTTTGGCCCATTGGCCTACTTTGCATGTCTCATGTGTTTGTATGTATACTTTCATGTATGTGTCATGTCAATGACACTTATCTTTTTTTTGTTAATTTCACACTCTCAATTTTAGATTCCATGAGGGACTTGATGCATCTCCCCTTTCTTCTTGGTTTCCTTGATGGATATCATGCCCCATTACCCCAAGTAGTTTACATAGGTTATACTCATATTCATTGTTAATAAACATGCTTACATTGTTGCATCCTTCTTGTCAACCTTGTGAATGCTAGTTCTAACACAAACCATACATTTCCAACCTATTCTCAATCATATTTACATTACGATGTCATGTATACACATTATATTGGTATACAATGAAAATATCATGTTTTTTCAATCTAACACACATGATGCAGATCTTTTATTTTGAAGATAATTATTACATAGGTTTAACAACTCACCTAAAAAGAGGGGGCATTCACAAGGGTTTATCATAGAGATCAGGCCACCTAAGTTCACCTAAAACATATATTTTAGCATGCAAGCACATATTACATAGCTCATAATCAAGAAAACACATTGAAAAATAATAAGACATGGATTAGTTTTAGTTTAGAACATAAAAATCACAAGGAAACTAACATTGCACAAAGGACACTAGCACAATGAACTAATATCTAAGGTATGGTATTAATTTTTAGTATCCATATAAATAGTAAAATACACATTAGCTATAAAATTTTAAAATGTATAATATAGGTTTACACAACTTTAGTCTCAAATTATCTGTTATGTTTAGTTTATCCTTAGTTTTGCATAAAATCATGCCATTTTGCTTAGAATAGGGGCATAATGTACAACATGATCTCTCCCATTTCAATTAAAAAAATTCTCATATATGGATTTTTATAACTCAATCCAGAGTCCATATGCATAAATATCTGAACCAGGGGCATGTCCCATATGTTCAATTTGACACTAGTAATCTAAAGTGGAATGTCATCTCCATTTCATTATCCACATTATTATTATAGACATCATTTTAACTATTTTTTCATTATATTTATGCCTTATTCTATCTTTAATATTTGGCATTATCGAGCAGTCCCTGATCTACATACCTGAGTGCCCAAGTGGCCATAGATTGGTTTTACATTTTAGAGTTTTTGAGTGGCCCTAAATCCATCCTACATATTTTTAGTTACATCACACAGTTTAATTTACATTATATAATTTTATATTCAGATGCATATACTACCCATGGGTATGCAATGATGGATTCAAGGCTTGATTGATTTCTTGATCCACACACATAGTATGGTTGGATAAACCATCAGTATAGTCTAAGTTATTCATAGATTATGATCCACTGAGCATGAATGGGAAATAATGGACTCAAGTTTACCTTGATTTCTTGAACCACCCACACATGAATATTGATAAATTCATTAGTTCAATCTAATTTATTTACCATTTGATCACCATCTACATGCACCCATAAGATGTCACCAAGTTTTAGCATTAGTCTGCATACCCAATTAGGTGTATTAATTCCTTTGTTATTTATCTCATATCTTTACTCAATTTTGTCTTTGATTTTGATGTTTCTTAAGTAAGAACTAGTTCATTCATGTTTCATTTTTAGCATACTTAATGGATCATGCTTTATAAAGTTAGACCTAGATTCATAGGGTTCACCTCATAGGCAATTCCATGTACATCTCTTTTTCCTTTATCCTAGTCATTTGACTTTTCTACATTTATAGATTAAAGGTGGGGTAAATGGAGTCACTAAAATTAATTACTCATTCTTTAGAGTGTCACTTGAGGTCACTTCACCCAAATTATAACACTTAACCCATTTTAGGGGCCCTTTTTATCCACTTTTAATCACATGACAATCACAAATAACACCTAGACACATAAAACACATTGAAACCCATAATGGCATAATTATTTAGTGATTTAGGTCCCTAAACCCTCTAAAAGTTAATTTTAAATCTCCTTAAGAGTATTAGGGTTGGTATAGACCTATTATTTTTTTGAGATATTATTTTCATTGATGTCAAAAGGGACATTATAAATGTCATTGATGTTAATACATCAGGCAAGATTGATGGGGAGAAGAACATGTTTTATAATTGCATTATGAAAGGGCCTATAAAGTTGTCATGATTTTATAGAGACCATTTTTGGATAATTTTCAAAGAAATTGATAGAATATACATTATGATTTTTTTGAGTGAATCTTAGATATATGTTCTGTAGGTTCAATTTAGAAGAAATGAGCTTAAAAATGATTTATTTTAACACTTGGCCATTACTAGGGTTTCTTAGTTAAACACTATGGGTTTAAGTCATGGCATTCATATAAATGTCCTATTTTTATGTTGAATAGATATAGGCAAGAACCAGTTACTTAAGTTATATCTTAAGCCATTCTTGTCATTGTGTAACTAACCCCTTCAACCTAGCAATTACTAGTTTGAGTAGTGATTAGAGGTATTTATATTTCCTAAGTCCTAGACTTAATATTTATCCTAGCTTGATCAACAGTTAGCCCTTAAATGTACGTTGAAGATCTAATAAAGTGTAGAAAAGTTAATTTTTCAAAGACACCTACGAGTAAATTTTCTAGTGATATGTGTCACAATCATGGAGCTTGAATAGTAAATCTACATTGCAGATCAAATTCGATTAGTCAATTATCAATGTGAGAGTGCCATGTGTTTCAATAAAGGGAATTGATAGAGAATATGTATAAGACATGCAAAGATGTTGAGTGTCACATTCATGGGATCTTGTTAGAGATAAAGATCAAGCTTCTTTCAAGGATCAATGGTAAACATGTGAATATATAATAAAGATCTAACAAAGTGAGATGACTCAATGGGATCAAGTGCTCAATGTTTAAATAACATAGAGGCAAGTAAAAGAATGAGCTAATTTGATGATACCAATGGACCATAAGTGTTCTAAAGTCTTAGGAAGCATCGAGATGAGATTAAGAGCTTGATGTTTAATGATAAACAAAGATAAAGTTTATGCTATTTTTAATATCTAATGACATGTTGGAGCTCAAATAAAAAGATATAATAGATGCATTTTAAATTTGAAACGTTAAAGTCAAGAAGCATACAAGGATCCAATAGACTATGTGATCTTGTCAAAACTTGATCTAACTAACATGTTTTAAATTTGAATAGATTGAATGAGAATCATCAGATCTTGGCATGAAACTTAAGATCTATGGAAATATTTAAATATATGTTCATCCCAATAGTCAAGTGATGGAACATGCTGGTAAGATACATAATATAACACATGTAATGATATAGATGGTTGTGATTGATCAAAATTGTGTAATTCAGCATGTGCATCCAAACTAGAGCCTAATATTTTCTAACTATATTAATAAGATAGAAAATCATGGTGGTGGTGCATGAATTCAAGAAGTAAGAAACGTATCGATTGAATTGAGTCCAAGAATGGAGCATGATGTTTTACATACCATGTTTGAAAACATAGAAGAAGTGAGGCCTCAATATAATGAATATATATATATCCATTATATATATATATATATATATATATATATATATATAATGGATATATTCCAAAGTTGTTGAAGCTATTGAGAAAAGTTGAATTGAGCGGGAGAGAGGTAGAGTTGTTGTTAGATAAGTGTGCCAAAAAGAGAAATATAGACATAGAGGAAGAGGGGTAGAGTGAAAGAGAAGAGAGATATGTGTAGAGCATGAGAATTTATAGACCAGACCTATAATAAATAATTAGATTCATTTATGAATCAGTATTGTAATCTAGAGTTGTAGCTCCATAATTTTTTATATAGATCTGATTGTTAGGTGCCATCAGAAGAGTTGAGTTTGTGCTAAATTAGGGACTCAGTGCTTCCCTACAGTAGACACTCTCAAATTAGGGGATTGGTGTCTCTTTAGGGTCATTTCCTTTAAATGTTGTAACTAGTGAGGTTTTGATTATGATTTTAGATTATAATAGTATATTCTAGTAGCTATTTTTCATCATGCTTTTTCCCATATTGGGTTTTCTATGTACCTATGGTGTTATGTCCATTTTTGTGTGTGTGATCTCTGCATATATGTTTCAATCTAATTTAAAATAATTAAAATACTAATTTTAATTGATCTACTAATTTACCCCCTCTCAGTAGATATTTGTGTTCCAATAATTGGTATTAGAGCACTAGTTCTTCAGAAGAAGCTTAATTAGCTCATGTAAATCTTGGACAGTGAACACAAATGGCTAGTCAAGAAGGATCTTCCCCAAACAAAGAACCTCTCTTTGATGGATCAAAATATGCATTTTAGATCATTATAATGGAAGAATATTTATCTTCATTATGATTTTATGTATAGATGTATGTTGTAAATGGATATACAAATCCTACTACAACTCTTATTAATGAGGCTACCAAGAAAGCATATGAGAGCAATGCCAAGGAAAAGAATATTATTCTATGTGGATTGTCTAATTTAGAGTTTTTCAAGGTGATGAATTTTCAAAATGCACAAGATATCTTGAACAAATTAAAGATCATATATAAAGGTGATGATAAGGTAAATTGGACTAAGCTAAAAATATACAAAGCCATGTTTTAAATCCTTAAAATGAATGAAGAAGATAAAATTTTAGAATATCTCCTTAGAGTAGATGAAATAGTCAATTCAATTAGAGGCCTTACAGAAGATATGAAAGATCTGGTCATTGTCAAAAAGGTCCTAAGATCTTTGTTATTAAGGTATGATTTTAAAATCTCTACAATAGAAGCAGTAAGAGATATAAATAAGATCACTATAGATGTGTTGCATGGAACCTTCAATGCCTATGAGATTAGAATGGGATAAGTAGACACTTTCAAGAGAGAATTTACATTCAAAGTAGCCAAACAAGTAAACTAAAAATCATCTACATCTGGATTTGAGGAGACTGATAAATAAGATGCAAATTTTATTAGAAAGTTAAGAAAAGGGTATGGAAAATACAAAGGTAAGTTAACCTTAAAATGATTTAACTATGGTAAGGTAGGAAATTTTGTTTTGAAATTCCCTTATAACAAAAAGGATAATTCTAAACAAGAAGAAGAAATAAAAAAGGTGAAACCCAACTACTCCAAGAAGAAGTTATTTAAAAATAAGAAGGGCTTGTACACAAGAGAAGATAGTGATTCATTGGATGATTGTGATATCCCTAATGATGACCATGATTTTGCCTTTGTGACTAAGGAAAAGTAAGTCTTATTCATGATATTAAGATCAGCTTCTGTGGATCAAGAATAAGTTGAAGACATATATGAAGAAGAGGAAGGATAAGTAGATCTAGAATGTGAACTTATCTATGCTCTAGATGAAATTGGCATGATGAGAAAAGAGAACTCAAAACAAAAGAAGCTTGGACAAAAGAATATTGAAAAAGAGTCTAAAAGTCTTGAAAAATATAATCAAATGGTGGTCAGCCTAAAGACATAAGTTTAAGAGGATAAAACAATAGAAGATGTAGTCAAACTTGAACTACAATCTAAATATAATGAATGCATGAATTTAGAAGTAGAGATAGTGGCTTTGAGAAAATAACTTGAAAAATCTAAAGGTGAAAGGAGGTTTAGTAATTCTTGATGAGCTGATCAAATTTTAAAATCATTAAAAGAAAGATTTGGTCTTGGTTATGAAAAAGGGAAAAGTCTCATAAATAGTACATCTAAAAACTTATATGACAACTTCAAAGTAGAGGGAGAATCAAGAGCAAAGAAATAGAAAGAATACAATAATACAAAGATAGACATAATAATGTATGAGATGAAGGTTGAAGCAAAGAAAAGGCCTAAATAAAAGAATAAGATTAATGATTCAATCTATGCCAACTCAAGGAAGATGTACAACACAAAGGTATCTAATGTATATGGTTACATAATAATGAGAGACTTGAAGAAGCCAAATTTAGGAAGACATCCTCAACCTGCACAAATAAATGATGTGACTAAGTATTTTATATAGTTATTTTTATACCTATAATCATTTTGGTCATAGGGCTAGTGATTTAATATGTGTACCTAAAAGAATAACAAACTTTATAAGTGTAATTTCATTTTCACCCTTGTTAGATATAAATGTAACATTCTATAATTCCTATAATTTTATTCACATAGATAAACAATGTAGAACAAACTTTGTAAGACCAAAGATAAAAAAGTAAAAAATAAAATCATGCCTCCTTATGCGAACAAAGGTTCACAAGTCTCTAAAAAAGGGAAAAATAAGATAAATAAGAAAATCAAGGATGTGTGGAATGTTAAATATCAATCTATGATTACTCAAACTATAATCTATGCCAAGGAATAGAATTTGTGGGTAATAGACAATGGTTACTCAAAACACATGAGTGGTGACAAGAGAAATTTCATCAAACAAAGTAAATATAAGGAATGATCTATCATCTGAGGAGAAAATATTGTAGTAAAGATCCAAGGTAAATAAACCTTGAACATAGATGAAAAATTGCATACACATGATGTCCTTTATATTGAAGGATTGAAACACAATCTTCTAAGTTTTAGTTAAATGTGTAAAAATGGATATAAGGTCACATTTAATGTAGAAGGCTATAAGATAAGGACATCTATAAGATTAGTTTTAGAAGGTAAAATGACTAAAAGTAACATTTATAATCTTAGTGAAGTGAATGGTAATAGATGTCTAATAGAAAATATTGATGAGAGTTGGTTATGTCATAAAAGAATGGATTATGTCAACTTTGATAACCTAGTCAAAGTGAGATCAAATAAGTGTGTTAGACACATGCCCTAGATAACAAAACCTATAGACACAACTTGCAAATAATGTTAGTAAGGCAAGCAAAGAAGGTTTAGATTTCAAATAAAGAAGTATACAATTACAAATCCTTTGGAGTTAGTTCATATTGATACTTATGGTCCTACTAATACAAGAGGATATAAAGGGGAAAGATACTTCATGTTAGTTGTAGATGATTACTCAATAATGACATGGGTAACCTCTTTTAATGACAAGTTACATGCAATTGAAAGATTCTATATCTTTAGGGCTATGGTATAAAATGAGATTGGTCAAAAAATCAAATGCTTAAGATATGATAAAAGTGAAGAATTCACCTCAAATGAGTTCATAGAGTACTGTGAGAAGCATGGAATCAAGAATGTAGGAAGGACTCCATAATATAATGGAGTTATTGAAAGAAATAACATGATAGTGAAGGAAATGGCTAGAATTATGTTAAAAGAGGCAAAGTTACTTAATGGATACTAGAGGGAAGTAATAAAAATAGTAGTATATATCTTGAATAGAGATCAATTTAGGGTAAATAGTGATAAAACTCCTTATGAACTATGGTATGGAAAACATGCCTTTGTTAAGTATTTTAGAGTGTTTGGTATAAAATGCTACATAAGAAGAAAAGAAGACAACTTGGGGAGATTTGAATTGGGATGTGATGAATTAATCTTTCTTGGCTATTCCACACAAATAAAATCCTACATATGCTACAACAAAAGGCTACACAAAATTGTATAGACTATCAATGTCAAGGTTGAAAAAGGCCTGAAACATGCTCAACCTAACAAAGACATTCTATAAAGAAGAATTAGCTTTTGAAGAGGAAGAAGCTAATGAAGAGCATGAGGAAGTAAATTAAAAGGTACCTACAATATCTTTTCAAAAGGATCATCCTATAGAGTAGATCATTAGCAATAAAAATGAAGGTGTTCAGATAAGGAGAAGAGTTGAAATGAACAAGGAGCAAGTAAGTTTTTATCTAGTGTTTGAAATTGAGCCTAATAACTATGTTGAAGCTAATAAGTATGATAATTGTCTAAAGGTCATGGAAGACTAATTAATACAAATTGAGAATAATAAAAATTGGAAATTAGTTCTAAGACCTTAAAATAAGAATGTAATAGGTACAAAGTGGGTCTTTACAAACAAGCTCAATTAGGATGGAACTATCATAAGGATTAAGGCCAGATTAGTGTGCAAAGGATATGTATAAGTTGAAGACAGATTTTGAGGAAACATTTACTTTAGTTTGTAGATTGGAAAATATTATAATCTTTCTAGCATTCTCTATTTATAATAAATTTAAAGTGTATCAAATGGATGTTAAGTCTGCTTTCTTTAATGGGATCCTAGAAGAGGAATTATACATAGAACAACCTGAAGGTTTTTAGCTATCAAAATAATAATATTATGTGTGAATATTGAAAAAATATATGTATGGTCTAAAACAAGCACCTAGAGCATGCATGGTATTCAAGATTAGACTAGTACCTAAAATAATAAGGATATAATAAAGGATGTGTAGACAATAATCTGTACTTCAAATCAAAATGTGAGCATATGTTAATTATTGTTGTATATGTAGATGACATAATTTTTGGTGGTAGTATCAAAATAATGTGTAAATAATGTTATACTCAAATACAAAATGAGTTCGAGATGTTCATGCTTGGATAAAATTCTTTTTTCATAGGTCTAGAGATAGCATAAACTGATGAAGGAATATTTATATCCCAAACCAAATATGCTAAGTAAATTCTCAAGAAGTTTGGAATGGAAGACAACAAACTAGATAATACTCCTATGATAACTGAATGTAAGTTGAGCAAAGAGGATGAGTCCCTTGATGTAAATCAGACCATGTACAACTCAATGACATGTATCTTGTTATATATAACTACATCAATACCTGATATCATACAAACAGTGTACAGGGTTACAATATTTCAAGATACTCCTAAAGAATCACATGTCAATGTAATGAAAAGAATCTTTAGATATATCAAAATCATAATTGACTATGGTCTATGGTATCCTATAATTAATACTTCTTTTTGATAGCATATACAGATGATTATTGGGTAGGTAATGTGGATGATAGAAGAAATAGTAATGGTGGTGTATTTTTCCTTAGAAACAAACTTATTTCATGGCTAAGCAAAAAATAAGAGTCAGTCACTCTTTCCAAAGCTGAAGTAGAGTATGTTGTAGTAGTGTCATGTTGCACTCAAGTATAGTGTATGAAGAAAATACTCAAAGACATCAAGGTAGAGTATAAATCACCTATATTTATTCTTTGTGACAATTCAAGTGTTATTAATATGTCAAAGAATCCAGTGATGCATTCCATAACCAAGCATATATCAATCATCACTTCTTAATAGATAAGGTTGTAGAATAAGAGGTCACAATGGAATATGTGCCAATAAATGATCAAATCATAGACATATTTACCAAGTCTCTTCCCAAGGAACAATTTTAATATTTGAGATAGAAATTGGGATGGTGGCTCCTACATCACATCAATAGATCCTAGTGATAGGGCTTGAGTCTAAGAGGAATATCACAAAAGCTATGTTAATCCCTAGAAGAAGAGAGAAAAGTCAATTCAAGTATGCATATTTCTTCAAAGTTATAATGAGTTGATGGTTGTATATTCTTGGACAAACTCCTTTATTTGATAGAGGATAAAAACATTGGATAAATACTAAGAAAATTGGAGTCCCTTTTCCATTGATGTTAAAGGGGGAGAAAAATTACAAATGATCTCTGTAAAATTTATATAAGAATAGAGCATGTGTCCAATTTGAGTTTAGGCAAATGTCACTTTACCTAAGGAGGCACAAGTTTGGAATGAAAATCTTCAGTTCACATTCATTATAAGCTAATCAAGTTGATTCCAGAGAAGGATCAGATTGTTCCATCATGGCACAAGATCAGAGCATTTAGTTTGCCATCAATGCCAAAGGGGGAGACTGTTTGCAATATGATTATCATAGATGTCAAAAGGGACATTATGAATTTCATTGATGTTAATGGATCAAGTAGGATTAATGGAGATAGAGCATGTTTTATAATTGCACTATGCAAGGGCCTAAAATTTTGCCATTCTTTTATAGAGATCATTTATTGATCATTTACAAAGCAATTGATAGAAGATCCATTATGGTTTTTTCAAGTGCATCTTAGATATATGGTTTTCTGGTTCAATTGAGAATAAATGATCTCAAAAATGATTTATTTTAGCTCTCTACCATTACTAAGGTTTCTCAATTAAACCCTATGGGTTTAAGTCATGGCATTCATAGGAATATTTTATTTTTGTGTTATGGGATATAGGTAAGAACCACTTAATTTATATCTTAATCCATTGTCATCATTGTGCAACCAGCCCCTTAGACCTAGAAATTATTGACTCAAGAAGTGACCAAAGGACTTTATATTTCCTAAGTACCAAACTTAATATTTATCCCAGCTTGATCAATAATTAGCACTTAATCATATGTTGAAGATACAATGAAGCATGACAAAGTCAATTTGTTAAAGGCACCTATAAGTAAACATGTTAATGACATGTGTCCCAGTCATAAAGCTTAAAAATTAAATCTATAGTGTGGCTCAAAGTCAATTAGTCAATGATAAGATGAGAGTGTCAAGTGTCTCAATAGATGGAACTGACAACAAATGTGAAGAAGGGATGTGAATATGCCAAGTGTCACATTCATAGGAGCTTGTTAAAGATAAAGATCAAGCTTCTTCCAAGGATCAATGGTAAGCATGTGATCATGTAATGAAGATATAATTAAGCTCATGGACTCAATGGGATCAAGTGATCTATGTTTAAATGACATGGAGGTGAGTTAAATACTAAGCTACTTTAATGAGATTTATGGTTCATAAATTTTCCAAAGTCTTAGGAAGTAGTGAAATGAGATCAAAAGATCGATGTTTAATGGTAAAAAAATTAAATTACATGATATTTTGAAGATATAACAACATGTGGGAGCTTATATCATTATATCTAATAGATATGTCTTAAAGTTGAAACATTAAATTCAAGAAGCATACAAGGATCTAATGGATCCAATGATATTATCAGAACTTGGTCTAACATATACATTTTAAAGTTGAGCAGATTGAATGAAGATCATTAGAACTTGTCATGAAACTTAAGATCTATGGTCAATATTTTAATATATGTTCATCTCAATGGTTAGGCAATGGATATTACTAGTAAGATGTATAATATGACATAGAAAATGATATAGATGATTGTGATTGATCAAAATTGTGTAATATGACATGTGCATCAAAACTAGAACCTCATATTTACTAAATATATTAATAAGAGAGAGAATCATAGTAGTGGTGCATGAATTCAAGAAGTTGGAAACCTGTTGATTTAACTAAGTCTAAGAATGGATCCTAATGTGTTATAGACCAAGTATGAACATAGATAAGAAGCAACAACTAGATATAATGAAATATATATATATATATATATATATATATATATATATATATATAATCAAGGATATAATACAAATCTATTGAAGCTATTGAATAGAGTCTAATTGAGTGGGAGAGAGGTAGATTTATTATTAGATAAGTGTGTCAAATAGAGAAATATAGACACAGAGGAAGAGGGGTAGAGTGGAAGAGAAGAGAGAGAGATATTTAGAGCATGATAAGTTACAAACTAGTCTTTTAATAGAGAATTGAATTCATTTATGAATTAATATTGTAATATGGAGTTGTATCTCTATAATTATTTATACATATCTGATTGGTAGGTGTCATTAGAAGAGTTGAGTTGGTGTTCAATTAGGGAGTTGGTGCATCCTTAGAGTAGGTGATCTTAAATCAAGGGATTGGTGTCTCTAGAGGGTTAGTGCCCTTAAATTTTGTAACCACTGAGGTTATGATTGTGAAGCTTTAATATAATAGTATATTCTAGCAACTCTTTCTCACTGTGGTTTTTTCTATAGTGGGTTTTACACATACATATAGTGTTGTGTCCACTTTTGTGTGTGTGATATCTATATATATGTTTTAATCCACTTAAAAATAATTAAAAGACATATTTTAATTGATATAATTATTTACCCCACCCCCCTCTCATTATATAATTGTGTTCCAACATCAATCTCCAAGGAAACACACCCAAATCATTTTTGTCAGAACACTATATAAACACTACTTTCAGTCTTACACCTTAGGTGTCCATTATCATATAAAAGCACATAATACACCACATTATATTAAGGGTCAGATCCTAATTATTATAATATTATATTAATTAATCCCATACATTTAATAATCTATGCCTAACAAAGATATCTAGATATCAACTGGCCTATAAGGCATCCTACCATGTATTCACACTCAGGCATTCAAACATTCAATTGCACTTTACAAAAACACTCAGATTGGGAGAACTACATCAAGATTGATCCCATTTCAAGGTATTTCTAAGTAGGCAACACTCAACACATAATATGTTTTGGTCACGTCCGTCCTCCCCACTAACTCATTATTATCATGATACTCATGAAAACCTAGGTTTTCAAAGGAAAATAGAGATATAATAAAAAGTATTGACTACAAATACTTTAAATTTAAACCAGTGATGGAATATGATATGATCTATAAACACACAAAAATAATTTGTGGAGATTTTGAGTGGGACACTAGCACACCAAATTTGACACTAGTGTATGATGGTACTATATAGGGGATTGTAGTAGTGTTTAGGGATGATTATGACACTAAAATCTAGTTTTTGATAGAAAGATCTATCTGTTCACCTACTTTCATAGTCTAATTCCTCTTAGAATGCCTATTTTTAGCTAATTTATTATTTCTCTCTCATCATTTCTACATTTATGAAATTATAATTAATCAATAATTCTTCAAATTAGTGATTGTATTTATTGCATATTTATTCCATGATTTATCATTCCATTACACTCCATAATCCCCTTAAAATTTAAATTAGATGGGCACAACATGTGTAGTGTGAAATAATAAAGTTTCAATTATGTGAAATGAATTATGTCCATGAGTATATTCCTAAATAAATACATTCACAAGGTTATAAATAATCATGTTATAATTTGTGGTGATATTTTCCACAATATTTTGAGGTTTTACTCAATGACACCAAACTTTCTCCAAGAAGGTTACTAAATACTTTTTTTCTAATAAGATTTAGCTTACAAAGAACTATCATTGATTTATCTTATTTTTCATAATGAATTACATGACTAACAGAAACTAGACCGTAATTTGGATCTAATCAAATGATTGGAATATTGGTTTGAAGAGTGTACTATAAACTTCAACCCATCATTAGGTGGTTATTAAATAATAATTATGAATAAATATAATTTAAATAAAAAAAGTACCTTTCATGTCACATTATTCATTTTAATTTACATAAAATAAATATGTATATTTAACATGCATCCTGACATTTAGGTAATTTATAGAAATAATTATTTATAAATTACTCCTAAGATGATGGATAATGTTGTTTATTCTACTTTCCATAGTAGAGTTTGAAGTGTTGTGAATATGCTTCACAAAATTCAAGATATACCACATGATTACAAAAATAAAAATCTATCAAATTAGTGTGAAAATGATAAATTTATTATGATTTAGGATGAAATTTAAACATGCAGATTTAATGTATATTTCTAAAACCATACCATTATAGAAGTCGAGACTAAAATGAACTTAACTATAAATAATAAAATGGTTTGATTATTAGAAATATTATCATTCGATAACAAATAAATTTAAAGTTTTGTGAAATTTATAATAATTTTTGTAGGAATGTTATTTTTCCATTTAAGTTACTGAATTCAATTTAGATCCCATTCCATGTTTTTTTTCACTAGGTAATTGAAGACCTTATAGATAAACACATGTAAATAAATATTTCTAGAATGTGTTAGTGTTACATATATTTACACACATTACATTTTCAACCATTGTGAGGATATGGTATCACAATAATTGAAAATGAGGAAATGTATGTGTAGATACATAAATTTAATCATTAAAGTGGTTTTCAATCTTTAATCCTAACATCCTTACCTTACTTGACCCATTAACCATTTTGTTAGCATACAATATCTATGAGATCCTTATGTACTATATTCAGTAGATTTAAATCAATTGAAACATCATTTATAAACTCCTATTCTAATTATAGGTTATGTTAATCAACTTTCATAAATTTATGACCTTAAAAGACAAGTCCGCACTAGGCAGACAAGACTGTTGGCCTACCTTGTCCCCTAGTATAGACTTATCCAAAGTGTTCCAATGGACACTTTCCATATTGAAAATGATATATGTCATCCATCCCACAATTTTATGAAAGTCATTTGACATAAATTTTGTAAAATTTCCACTATAAAAGAACATCAAATTCACTCATTACATTACCTAACAAGCCCTATAAAAATCACAATACACTAATTAAAAGAGGACTATTTATTTATATTTAAATTTATCTACATCATAACAGTCATATTCCAAATTTTAGTAAATTTTATTAATGTAAAAATATTCTATTTTAAGGATTTAAATAAATCTTATAATTATATTCATATAGTTTCACAATCCTGGACCAGAGACTTAACTTAGGAGGGATAACTATATCACCCTAAGAACCATTTGGGATATGTAGGAAATAATTAGATTATAATAGGTTATTTGAGGATAGGCTAGATATTCCCCTTGACCTACATCCCTAATTTATTCCATTGGATCTCCTCTTTGGTTTATGTGAAAGAAATATGGTTATACTTTTGATAGCATTTTATCCATTAAATCTATCACATGCACACAAACAAAAAAGTTATCTTTAAATTCAACTTGAAAACTACCATGATCAAAGGACAAGACCACTAGTTGACCCTATCCTCATAATATTTTTTGTCTTAGTAAATTTTAAATTTCAATTTTAGGTGTGATAGGATTCATAAATAGTTCTTATCAATTTCATGTTAGTGAACTACTTGATATGGATTATATTTTGTGACTATGTAGTACCTTAGTTTTGTACACATGGAAGACTCAAACCTTGCTTGCCTATCGTATTCCTAGGCACGCCTTTTTTCCAAAATTCTCACATATTATATATCTTCTTCCCATAAGCCTATCTCTTAGTACAATTAGTCTTATGTTGGTGACACAAACATCTTATCTTTCCTATAATTCTTAAAATGTACTTATGTTACACCTCTATAAGTTTTGATCCTACACGCGTTTTGTTACTAACTTGACACTAATGTCTAGGACAGACAATAATATCGACATTAATTTATTACCTTGATGCAAGTGTCTATCTCCTTAAAGTCATCCAATTTACAAATTGAATGCATCCCAATTTTTATAATAAGTAATTTAATGTGAGTTTTATTCTGATAGGATAGGTATAAATACAATATCAACCTTCATTCATTCCCCACCTAAAAATTAAAAAAATAGACTTGGGAACATATAAAATCACTATATCAAGAATTTAATTGAATAAAATCTTCCTTAATTTCATACCAGTCATAGGTACAACACAACTATAGGTATAAGGTACTATAGGAATATTCATAAGGTTTTATTTTTGAATTTACAAGATAGGTAATTATTGTACTTCCTTTACACACATTGCATTATTCACACACAAAATAACATGCTAAGGATACCCTCATTAATTTAAGGCCCTCTTTTAAAGTCTTGGTTATATAGGTGGTTCCCTTTGATAATGAGGTCATTACGAGTCAACTCAAAACTATGTTCTCACTAGCCCTTTTTTTTGCAAGGTCATATTAAATATGAAAAGCTAGGGTTTTATCATTTCATAAGGAGCGGTAGTCCATGACATATATATGAATGCACTAAAGTGAAGGCAAACCAAACCTAGAAGCATCCAGGTGGTCATACCCTATTTTAGATGATATTCCAAATAAGACACTAGTGTTAAATTAAAATAATAGTGTCGATGAAACCATCACAGGCTCATGTAACTATCAACAAAGATACTGACACTAGGTCTATATTCTAAAAGTTATTCAAGAACATTTTTCCACTAGATTTTAGCCTATTCCATATCTAGATCTAACTTAGTATCATAATTAGATAAGTACCTTATTTTATGTCATTTGTATATCTAACATACTTGTATTATTTATTAATAGCTTATCTCATTTTAATAAATTTATTATATAGTATATCTAATTTTAGATCTTAAATTAACACACTATAGATCTGATATCCAACCTCATTCCTTATAAATTTTATATACTTAACCTTATCTAAAAAAGTAGGATCCACATCTAAATTAGGGTGAAACATTTGGTGAACCCAACCTTTGAACATAATTTTTGTATAAGCATTCACTTGTAGATGTTTATTTCATTCCTTGTCTTAATATTTATGTTATCTTTCTCTTTCAGCATGGATTAAATTGATTGATTTAATGATTATGACTATGAAACAGTTTTAAAAAATCTTAAATTAGAAATCAAAATCAATTAATCTTACATTCCTCCAAGTTCTAAGGCATATAATATCAAATCTATGAAAATTGGTAACTAATATCCATCTAATTAGGTCCATGCCTCCATCCCTTCAAACAATGATACAATCAATCCCAAGGAGGATCAAAATCATTTTACCTTGAATTATATACCAAAATTGGTTCCACATGTAGAAAGGGTACCTTCATTTCATCATGATAATTATAATCAACTCCTTAAGTAAATCATGGAGGATTTTCAAATCAGACATAATGGGGATATTCCTTCAATTTTATTGATTAAAACCCCTCCTATTCCTACAATTGTTTACAAAATTTTCCTT
>JARHVA010003111.1:407500-537500 GCA_037957365.1 Torreya grandis | reverse complement strand
TAATCAAAAATGATGATAGATAAAAAAATTACCTCTATATACTTACTTCATATGAGTTGAAATCCTTATTCTAGACACAGTTATTTACAAATCATTAAGTGAAAGGGATAGATCATTTTTGATCTTATCATGCTTGTGAGTTATTCTCAAATAATGATGTGGATCATGAGTATAAATTATTAGCATTTTGTGCCACTAACATTGTTATGGCATGTTTTATTCTTGCATTTTTTGGTTCTTGTGTAGGAATTATTATAGGAAAGTGGAGAGGGGGTTGATCTAAACTACCAATGCTTACATCACCTTATGTAGTGTGGTCTCCACAATGTATGTTTAGTTTTTATCATTTAGGTTTCATTTTTAGGGTTTTGGGTTAATGTTTTAGGGTTCAAAGTTTATAGTTCAATATTTGGTATTAATTGTTTGGGTTTTGGCATTTAGGTTTTAAGGTTTAGGGTTTATCTAATTTTAGTATATAGGGTCTCTAGTTTTTTGTTTAAGGTTTTATCGTTTTGGTTTTGTGGTTTAGGGTTTAAATTTTGAGGTTTAGTGTTTAGTGCTTAGGGTTTTAGGATTAGTTTTTAGTGTTACAATTTTAGGGGTCAAAGTTTAGCGTTTGGGGTTCGGTGTTTAGGGTTTATGGTTCATGAATTTGAATTTTGTTTTTAAGGTTTAGTGTTTAATATTAAAGACCTATAAGGATAAGTTTTTACAGTATTATTCATGATTTGAATTTTGTGTTTAAGGTTTAGTGTTTAATATGAAGGACCTATGAGGTTAAGTTTTTATGGTATAGTGTTTAGGATTTAGGATTTTAATATTATGGTTTGGGATTCAGGGTTAAGGGCTTAAATTTTATGTTTTGGGTCTTAGGGTCTAGGATATAAAGTCTAGGGTTTAAGGTTTCAATCTTCTATGTTTACGGTCAAAGTTTTGGTGTTTAGGTATTATTATTTTAGGTTTAGGGATAATGTATTTAGGTTAAGTGTTCAAGGTTTATGGTATTTCAGGTTTAGTTTTAGGGTTTAAAATTTAAGGTTTATGGTGTTTAGGGTTTAGGGTTTGGGTTTTAGGGTTAATGGTTTAAGTGTAAATGCAGTGTACTAGGGTGATTAGTTACATTTGTGTCTAGTATGAGTGATTGTATGTGAATCTAGGAATATGTGATGTATGAGTGTTAACATACCTACATATAGTGTTAGGTATGGGGTAGATATAATTTTTGAATGATTATACCTTTATTATATGTATAATATAGGTTGAATGATACATGTTATAAATTTATCCATATTGATAGACATATTGATTAAAAACTCATAAATTATTAAAAATTCATCTTGAATCCACCTTCAATCCTTTCACACAAATTCCCCTAGCCATTCCTTTATCTATATAGGTTAAAATTCCCCCTATCCTTTCAAGATATGGCTTAGCCAATTCCCCCTCTCCTTTCTCTATATAGGTGATAACTCAAGATTATGGTGTATGGATAGAGGTTTAGGATTTATAAATTTAGTGTTTAAAGTTAATAGTTGATGGTTCAAGATTCACATTTTAGTGTTTAGTGTATAGAGATTATAATTTAGGGATCAAGATTTAGTATTATGGCTTACGGATTAGGATTTAGGGCTTAAAATTTATATTTTATGCTTAATGGTTTAGTATTTATGGTTTATGGCTTAAGGTTCCAAGAGTTTAGATTTTAGGGTTTTGGGCTTGGTGTTTTGGGTTAGGGTTTTGGGTTTACGGTTTCACATTTAGGTTTCAGGGTGTAAGGTTCATGGTTTTGGTATCGGGGCTTTGTTTAAGGGCTTAGAACTTAGTGTTTAGTATTTAGGGTTTGGGATTTAGAGTTTTAGGATTATATCTTAGTGTTTAGGATTTAGAGTTTGGTGTTTATGATTTAGAGGTTAGGGTTAAGGGTTAAGGGTATAAGGTTTATGGGTTTAGGTTCAGTCTTTAAAATTTTTGGTTTTTGGTTTTTGATTTGGGTTTAGAATTTTTAGTTTAAGAGTTAATATTTAAGGTTTATAAATTATTATTTTAGGCTGGGGTTTAGGGTTAAGGGATTACATTTAGGTGTTAGGGTTTAGGAATTAGGATTTTAGGTTTACAATTTTGGGTTTAGGGTTAAGGTCTTACATTTAGTTTTTAGGGTTTAAGGTCTCATGTATAAAGTATAAGGTTTAATGTTTTAAGTTTATATGTTTAGGGTCTATAATTTAGGGTTTATGAACTATCGTTAGTGGTTTAGGGCTAATGTATTAGTGTTAAGGGTTTAGAGTTTAGGGTTTAGGGTTAAGGCTTTAGGTATATTATTTAGTGTTCATGGTTAAGGGTTTATGACTTAGGGTTTAGGGTTTAGGATTTAGGTTTCAGTGTTTAAGGTGTAAGTTTTAGTGTTTAGGGTTAGTGGCTTATGCTTAATGATTTAGGTGAAAATGGAGTGTACTAGGGTTATTATCTATAGAAGATGTGGAACATGGTATTTAAGGGTCTAATATAGAACATCCACATAGCTTGTGTAAGCCCCTCATATCATAATTTTTCTAGGACAATAGGGGAAGTGACCTCTATTTTATCTTAGATAGAGGGCACTCCCAAGAGGAAAAATCATGTAGTCTCAAAATGAAAAGGTCAAGGAAATGAGTTAGAGACTATCATAACCTTGAAAAGAGATGTACGAGGATGTGATAAACATGAGAAAAAACATGGGAGTCATCACAATCATAAAAAATAATCATATATTTTGATGAGTATCTATGTTAAGAATAAGCCAACTAAGCCTTAAGTAGGCATAAAATCCCTAAGTAGATATAGCCTCACTTTTAATGTTAATTGAACCTTGGAAAGCATTAGAGGAGCTCTATGGGGATATATAATGTGTGTGATAACCTTTAATTTATAGATAAGGACATAAAGAGATCATTTATTTGTTTAAGAACATGATAGGGTGCATAAAATGTCTTGAAGAGATCAAGAGGCCATGTTTGGAAGCTCACATCAGTACAGATACCTAGCATGGGAGTCTAAGGAGCTAGGATAGGTTAGAGAGGGCCATAAGAAAGGATCTAATGGAATTTATTCAAGGTTCATATGTCAAAATTTTATGAACTATCCTTAAGGAGTAAAACTACCTAAAACCCTCTAAAACCCTTGTTAATTACCTGATTGCGAAGAAGTGGAAGAAAGGGCTTCTTGGAGAGCTAGTTTAACTAGGAAATGATATTGGAATTACAAAGGACTCCTTGGGTCTCCTTCATATAAAGTTGAATTGTACCCTATCTATATGGAAATGTTACATAATGTATTTTTTTGATAATGTTTAATGTCATAGTGTAATGATCTTATCCCTAGTCTACTATGGAGTGTTCAAGGAAGGCCAAATGATGAAGGTAGTTTTCAAGGAGAAAATTGAAGAGTCTTATACTATATTTGAGGAGTTTCATGAGCTTACAAAAGTGGTTATTTTTTCCCAATACATTCACAATCCCTCCATCACACCTTATACCTCATTTCCATCCCATGAGCCTATCTATCACCCTCCCACCTCATCCCTTCATGAAAAAGAGCCCATTTTATGGGAACTAAGTGAAGAAGAATAAGCTCAAGCCATAGATGATATAGAGGATGATACAAGTGATTATGAAGAATAAATCACCATAGTGACTCCCCTTAGTAAACACAAATGCAATTCCATTTTATTGAGGAGGAGTTTATTTTGGGTTAGTTTGTGTTTGAGTTAGTTGGTTTTTTTTATTTGTGTGTTCCATAATTGATCATGAAGCACAAGTGTGTGATGTGTTTTTTTGTGTCTTTTAGGGTTGTAATATAAGTGTTTTAAATAGTCTAAGAGATTCATCAAGTTTAGAGGCATGAAATAGAGTTGTAGCATCAATGGTGGAGGTCTAATATTGGTTATGGAACTAGTCTACCATGTACATAATCAAATATCATACATGCACATACACACCTATAGGTGTTACCAATGGGGGAGTGGTGAATTGAGTATTAGGTTTTATGGTTTAGTGTTTAGGCTTTAGGATTTTAGGCTTATGGTTAGTGATTTAGGGTTAAGGGATTAAAGTTTAGGTTTTAAGGCTTAGGATCTAGGGTTTAAATTTTTAAGGTTCTATGTTTAGGGTCTAGGTTTTGGGATTTAGGTATTATTATTTTGGGTTTAGGGATAATGTATTAGGGTTAATTTTTCAAGTTATATGGTATTTAAAGTTTAGGTTTAGGGTTAGACATTCAATGTTTATGGTGTTTAGGGTTTGGGGTTTGGATTTTGTGGTTAATGGTTTAGGTGTAAATGGACTATACTAGGGTGATAAGCTAAATTTATGTCTAGTATTAGTGATTGTGTTATGAATATACGAATATACCATGTATGAGTGACAACATACCTATATGTGGTACTAGGTATGGGGTAGATGTAAGATATAAATGATTGTATCATTATTATATGTATTTTATGTGCTGAATGTTACATGCTAGACATTTATGCATATTGATAGACCCATTGATTAAAGACCCCATAAATTATTAAGGAATTCATCTTAAATCAACCTTCAAGACTTTTACATGAATGTCCCTAGTCATACCTTTCTGTATATAGGTTATCCTTTCAAGATATGGCTTAGCTAATGCCCCCTCACCTTTATCTATATAGGTGATAACTCAAGATTATGGTTTATGGCTATACGTTTAGGATTTATATATTTAGGGTTTAAGATTTATGGTTGATGGTTCAATATTCATAGCTTAGGGTTTAGTGTAAAGGGACTAGCATTCAAGGTTAAAGTTTTAGTTTTATGGCTTAGAGATTAGGTTATAAACCTTATTATTTATATTTTATGCTTAAAGGTTTGGGATTTATAGTTTATAGCTCAAGGGATCAAGAGTTTAGATTATATGGTTTGGGGCTTGGTGTTTGGGTTTATGGTTCCACACTTAGGGTTTAGGGTGTAAGGTTTAGGGATATAGTCTTGGGGGTTTGGTTGAGGTTTTAGTGTCTAAAACTTAGTGTTTAGTATTTACTGTTTAGGATTTAATGTTTGGGGATTAGGGATTAGGTTTTGGACTTAGGGCTTAGTGTTTATGTTTTAGATTTTATGGTTTTTGGTTTTGGGATTTAGGTTTAGGGTTAAGGGTTAAGGGTTTAGGGATTTATGTTTAGTGTTTAATGTTTTGGGTTTTTGGTTATCTATTTGGGTTTAGAATTTTTAGTTTAGGAGTTAATGTTTAAGAATTATGGCTTATGGTTTATGGCTTTAGGCATGGGTTATATGGTTAAATGATTAAATTTAGGTTTTAGGGTTTATGATTTAGGATTTTAGGTTTATGGTTTGGGGTATAGGGTTTAGGATCTAGGGAATAAAGTCTAGGGTTTAATGTTTTATGTTTATATGTTTAGGGTCAATAGTTTAGGGTTTATAGATTAATTTTTTGGTTTATGGATAATATATTAAGGTTAATTGTTCAGAGTTTAGGGCTTATGGTATAGGGTTTAGTATATTGTTTAGTTTTCATGGTTTAAGGTTTATGGCTTAGGGTTTATTGCTTAGGGTTTAGGTTTCAATGTTTAGGGTTTAAGGTTTAGTCTTTAGGGTTTGGGGTTTAGGGTTTGGGGTTAATATTAGGTTTAGGTTGAAATGGAGTGCACAAGGGTTATTAGTTTCATTCATGTATAACAAGAGTGACCATAACATGATCACATGAAGATGTCATGTATGAGTGACTGAATACCTACATGTAGTACCATGTATGTGGTATTTGTAATGTAGTAATGATTGCCATAGGTTTCACGTTTCAATATATTCATTTATACATATTGATAGACCCATTAGTTAAATTTCATTTTCTATGTTGAGAACAAGGTTGTCAAAAAGATTTTAAGGCAAAGATAGAAAACTCCAAGTATAATACATCTCTAAATGTGTTGATTGAGTATAAACCTGTTATGAAGGTCCAATGTTATTTTGAAAACACGATAGAATACTTGAAATTAAAGTTATTCAAAGCATTTGATAGTTTAGCAAATCAATATCCTTCTAAGTAGATTAGAATAACCAGACCTAAAGAGTAGAGTTTTCATTGACCTTCAATTCTTAAGAAATTAATAAATGAAATTGGTTTCTTATCCTCAGAGATAGTCTCCAAACATCTTAATAAATATTCATTATAATCCTTTGATTAGCCTAGATTAATAACACATTTTCAAGACCAAACATGCTTATATATAATATTATAGCAGTGCTTAGGACTTAGTCAACTCTTTGGGCACTTTGGTGATCTAAATGGTATTATGAGATTGTGTAAAGACACTTATGAGTCTTGTATCACTCTCTTGATATTTTAATTGAGTTTTTGAATTGAATGAATCCAATAAACAAGGTATTTGTATATATCTTTGTATCAAGTCCTTAAGAGGTAGAATTTGGCCTAATAGGCCTATAAAGGGTAAAGTTACCATCTAAGTTTTGAGTTGAAGTTCTTCATGCATAAAGAATATTGAGTCAAATAATTGTTGAAACCCTCATAGTATTGTTAAAATAAGTGAAGATGTACAAGTGAGTACTCTAGGAGTCAAAGAAGGGTTTTAATTGAAGGTAGATTACTATTTTAAAATCAAGTAACTTATTTTATGTCATTGAAAGTGTCTTTTGAACTGAATACAGAGCATAAGAAGTCAATAGATAATTCTAAAGAATAATGTCATTAGTATTTCAATATCAATACTCAAAATACATTTTGTGATAGACCAAGAGATAATCTATGGTTAGGAAGATACCTAACTGATATCAAGTTTCTAAAGGACCTTGAAGTAGACCAATTTGAGTAAGTGGAATGCTTAATTTGACACTAGTAGGAAATAGTAAATATCAAGATATGTCTTGTGTATTTATCTAGGCATACTCCTTGAGATAATGCCATGGCTTGGTTATTTAATCAGTTAGAGCATACTCAAGTAGATAAAGTAGATAAGGAGTAATTAAGTAGGTAAAATAGACATGTAATCATAAGTGGTATCTAGATCTATTACATACATAAGATTATTTGTAACCTCATTTCTCATTCTATTTTTTGACCCTAAATTTCTAAAAACTAAGTATTGGATAGAATGGAATTTTAAAAACTATCTTCTAAATGGTAACTCCTACAACTCTATAATCAATTTAAGAAGATGTTTAGTGGCCCTAATTTATTATATTTAGTAAAATAAATTTAAATTATAAGAATATAAAATATAATATTTCTTATACTTAACATTTGTTATTATAAATATATATTTGTTAAGCATGGAATATACTGAGAGGGGGGGATGAATCAGTATATCATATATCTTATAAATCTTTCCCTTAACCAAATTACACTTAATCAAACATTCAATATATGCAATAAAAATCAAACAATAAACATCACACAAGATATAGAGAGACACCAGATATAACGTGGAAACCCAATGTGGGAAAAACCACAGAGATCAATCTCAAATATATTCATGAGAACAAACCCATAGGAGCACTATACCCCTTTGCTGAGTACCAACCTCAACTACAATTCATGATCACCAACCCACAAGATCTTCAAACCCCTTTTCCAAGTACCAACCCAACACCTATTCGTGAGCACCAACCCACAGGAGCACCAACCCCTTTGCCGAGCACCAACCCAACAACAATTCATGAGCACCAACCCACAGGAGCACCAACCCACAGAAGCACTAACCCCTTTGTGTATACCACACACCTATCTCTCAATGTTGCTATCTCAACAAATGATAGATCAATACAACATATCCTTCCTCTCTCTCTCACCTTTGCTCTTATAAGCTAGATATAACAAATACAAATCATATTCATCTCTCAAAATTGCTCTTCAAAGCTAGATATTACAATATCAAATCAACCACTCACATCCATATTACAAATGGTTTCCAAAGCCTTTATTTATAGCATTCCAAATGACCTTTGTCCTTCCCCTTTTGTGACCTTTCAATCCTCATGGAAAATGGTGCCAATCTTGGATGACCCTTCATATTAAAGCCTTTGAAAAGTCATGTGGTGACCCTTCATGACCAAAAACATCCTTCCCACTTTTGTCCTTATCTTTGGTGACTTTTCATATTCCTTAAAGTGTCCCTTCATGAGAAATTCGCCCTTCCTCTTTTGTCTTCACTTGGTGACTCTTGGTATTCCCCAAAATGACTCTTCATGGGAAAATGCATCCCATCCTTCTTTTGTCTTTACCCTATGGCTCTTCGACTTCTCCATGGGCCCTTCTTTTGTCTCATATGAAACCAAAAATATATTCATTAATATTAAATAAATATTAACTCATATTAGCCAAGATATATTTATTACAAAAAATATTAAATGCAATGGGGCCTTTATCACAAATAATGCTAAACCTTTGACATCAATGACAATATTTCCAACAATCTCCCCCTTTGTCATTGATGACAACCTCAATCTTGAAACTACCACATCCTATCACCTACACATCTTGTCATCTGAAAACATACGATAACTCCCCCTTACTGTAGCAACCTGTACCTATTTCTTGTACCTATTTTCTACAGCTGTACATATACTTGTTATTCTCCCCCTTTGACATCAATGGCAAAGGGCCTACCTGGAGCTAACACTTAGCTCACCCTCACTTGATGATGTACATCAATGGCAGGAAGTAATAGAAATTACTCCCAACTCCTCTTGCTGATCTTTGAATGTATCCTTTGATCATGCCTTTGAGAAGATATCTGACAATACATATACATTGTTCCCTATCCTTTAAGCATCTGTAATCAACTCATTTGAATCTTTTCTTCTAATCTCACAACCTTCAGCATGAAACCTTAATGTGTATCCTTGATCACAAATTTGACTAACACTCAAAAAGATTATGCTTAGAAAACATTCTTAGCTTTTTTTAATTAATATCCAAACTTAAAATACCTTTTATGGCTATCTTGGTAGTGGTTTTATCTTCAAATTTTACTATGCCATCATTGATCTTCTTTACTTTTATCTCCTGTCATATGCTTTAAACATCTACTATCAACAAACCATGGCTGATCTTTATTTCTTACATGCAAAGATGTTTGCACCAACATAGAATATTCATGTTGTTTCTTCTGCCATGAACACAACTGAACCTTCTTCCTGATGAATGGAACTTTGAAACTCTGATCCTTCTTCATTGAATCTGCATGAATATATTTCTCTTTCTTTCTGAAAATTTTAGCTCTTTTTCAAATTTCTAATTTATTGTGACCATAATCATTTGAAACAATTTAAAACTTTAAAACACTGGATATGCAAGAATCATTCTAATAGCCTCAAACCTTATTATTGATGCAAAAATTTCTTCAAAAATCTATTCCCTCAATAGATATACAAATTAATTTTCCAACTCACCTTCTTGTCATGCAACATCCAAGACCCAATAGCATCCACCATGCTTCAATTTTTAAAAGTATCTCCTTGAAGCCTAGAAGAGACACCCCACACAAAAGGGTTTAGAAATAAATCTTAGGAGATTCCCACATCTCCTCTATTTCTTCCTTGATCTTCTTGTGTTTTTCTTTTAGAATCCATTTAAGCATGTCTAGCCTTTTTGACTGACTAACCTTATCATTTATGATGTTTTTATTTTTCTCAACTTTTGCAACTATCTTATCTTGACAAAGCTCACGCTCAAATGTAACAAGAGATTCTGCACAATCCTTGCTTTATGATTCTTTATCTACTATAGCAAGTAATTCATTTTCACTCTTAAACTCAACCTAATCAACCTTTACTATTTTAGGTCTCCAAACTTAAATTTGTCTTTTCTCATATTTTCTAGGGTCTCTAAATCTTTTGTAATATCTTGAATATCTCTTTACTTTATTTTGGCATAATCTAGCAATATGGCCAACCTCATGACAACAAAAGCAAACAATATTTATCATAACTTTTTCTTGAATGTGACTGAGATCTCCCTTTGACTGATTGCTTCTCATCATACAGTCTCTTGCCCTATGACCAACATGATGACAAACAAAATAATGGCCATGAAAAGAATTTGAAAACTTAAAAGCATTGGACTGCCTAATTGAATTCTTTGATTTGCCTTCAAAACCTGCATCCTTCTGTCCTTGGACCAATATTTCATGATCTTTCTCAACCTTGATTATAAGTTTATCACGATTATCCTTTAAAGAACCTTACTCATCCTTCAACTGATTACACTCTTCTTCTTTTGATGTTAAAATTGAATTTGCAACCTCTAACTAATGCTTAAGATCTTGAATAAATATCTTATTTTCTTTTACTTCTATAGCCGACTTAGAATCCAAGATACACACCTTTTCCTTAAGATCCTCAACCATAGATTTTAACTCCTGATTCTCTTTCTTTAGCTGTTTGGCCATCTTATGCTTTTCTTTGATCTACCTTCAAGTTGTTAAACCCTTTCTGAAGGAACTATACCAATTGTTAAGCACAAAATATACTGAGAGGGGGGGGTGAATTAGTATATCATATATCTTATAAATTATTCCCTTAACCAAATTACACTTAATCCAACATTCAAGATATGCAATAAAACTCAAAAAATAAACATCACACAAGATAGAGAGAGACACTAGATATAATGTGGAAACTCAATGTGGGAAAAACCATGGAGAATCAATCTCAAATATATCTATGATAACAAACCCACAGGAGCACCATACCCCTTTGCCGAGTACCAACCTCAGCTAAAATTTGTGAGCACCAACCCACAGGAGCTTCAAACCCCTTTGCTACGCACCAACCCACAAGAGCACCAACCCCTTTGTCAAACACCAACCCAACAACAATTCGTGAGCACCAACCCATAATAGCACCAAACCCTTTGTGTATACCACACACCTATCTCTCAATGTTGTTATCTCAACAAATGATAGATCAATACAACATCTCCTTCCTCTCTCTCTCACCTTTTCTCTTCTAAGCTAGATATAGCAAATACAAATCATATTCATCTCTCACAATTGCTCTTCTAAGCTAGATATTACAATATCAAATCAACCTCTCACATCCATATTACAAATGTCTTCCCAAGCCTTTATTTATAGCATTCCAAATGACCTTTGGCCTTCCCCCTTTGTGACCATTCACTCCTCATGGAAAATGGCACCAATCTTGGATGACCCTTCATATTCAAGCCTTTGAAAAGTCATGTGGTGACCCTTCATGACCAAAAACATCCTTCCCACTTTTGTCCTTATCTTTGGTGACTTTTCGTATTCCTTAAAGTGTCCCTTCATGAGAAATTCGCCCTTCCTCTTTTGTCTTCACTTGGTGACTCTTGGTATTCCCCAAAATGACTCTTCATGGGAAAATGCATCCCATCCTTCTTTTTTCTTTATCTCGTAGCTCTTCAACTTCTCCATGGGCCCTTCTTTTGTCTCATATGCAACCAAAAATATATTCGTTAATATTAAATAAATATTAACTCATATTAGCCAAGATATATTTATTACAAACAATATTAAATGCAATGGGGCCTTTATCACCAATAATGATAAACCTTTGACATCAATGACAATATTTCCAACAATATTTTCAAAAACAATACCTCTAATTGTAAACTAGAAAAAATCTACATGGCTTTCAAAAGTATGATTGCAAATAAAAAACCATGGCTTGAAAAGGGTGTGTGTGAAAAAGTCATATGCCCTTAGTTTTAGGACTGACCCTTCATTTATTTTGCATTCATCATATCTATATGAATAACAGGGTAGATGTAGGATAATGGGAGGAAAAAGTGGAGGGTATAAAGTGACACCTTTTTTATGAAAATAACAATAGTTGAACTTGGAGATAATGTTAGAGATAATTCAAAAAGGAATTTGACAATCACATAAAAACATGAATTATGGAATTTTAAATGTAGTTTATAAATATATAATTTTTTCAATAATTCGACGATAAAAGTGTGTGAAATGGATGTATTAATGATAATGGGTTAGCCATTTTTTATGAAAAGATAAGGAGATTGCATGTGTATGAACAAACATTTTTTAGTAAATGATTGAATTTTTTTATGAAATTTCATATAAAGATAGGTGAAATGTCAAATATTGTTGAGAATATTTTTTTATTAATTTTTTATTATATATATATATATATATAATTTAATTAATTTTACAAGTCAATACAACTAGAAAATTCAAACTTCAAGTGTGCTAACACAAATTTTTGACCTTAACTTCATGAAAATGATTTTTTTTTAAAGCATAGATGACAATGTCTAGATTTTTTAGATATAAATTTTATAAACTTTTGATTAATATTCAAAAATTTATAAGGGAATTTGTGATGATATGTAATAGTCCATAATGAGATATGTTATGTATAAATTAAGTAATAATTATAAATAATACTCTAATATTTAAAAAAATTATATATTCTAAAACTACACTTTTTCCTCTACAAACCCATATAATTTTTTTTTAAATAAGAAAATTTGCCTGATTAGATGTGTCAAAGAAAATGAAAAAGACTCCTAAATTTCCCAGAAACTAAGTGGGCTGCTCCATGACCTATTTCAAGGTGGGTTCGAACCTACCCAATCATGTACCCAAGGTATATTTCGAGGGAAAATGAAAAAAATTAAAATGTTTAAAGGGCATATACCCTATGCGAAGGATGCATTCCCTTTATAAATGATGCACGCCCTTTGTAAAGGGTGTATGCCCTTTTTGGAGTGATTTTTTTAATTTAAGGTTATTGAAAGATGCATGTGTGTGTGTGTGTGTGTGTGTGTGTGTGTGTGTGTGTGTGTGTGTGTGTGTGTGTGTGTGTGTGTGTGTGTGTGTGTGTGTGTGTGTGTGTGTATTGAAACTAGAGGGTGTTAATAACCTTGGAATGTAATGTTGTTTTCCATGTTTGATGTTTTTGAAGCATATATTTATTAAAATAAATGTTAAGTATAAGCTTACATTTAATTTAAAATCTTACAATTTAAATTTATTTTAATAAATATAGAAAATTAGGACCACTCAACATCTTCTTAAATTGATTATAGAGCTATAAAAGTTAGCATTTAGAAGTTAGTTTTTCAAATTCCATTCTAGCTAATACATAGTTTTCATAATTTCAGGATCAAAATAGAGAATGAGAAATGAGGTTATAAATATTGTTACGTATGTAATAAATCTATAGAATTGATTATGCCCCATATTTCACCTAATTGAGTATTCCCTACCTACATTAACTACTTGAGTATTCCCTACCCGATTGAATACCTAAGCTTGAAGGTCACTCATACATGACATATATACTTGACATGAATGTAGCTAATCAACCTAATAGTCTCCATTTGAAATAGAATAAATCAACACATCATTCAAGTTCATTATGAAAAGATACCATTAACTCTAAAACAAATGTTAGATAGATGGTCAATTCATTCATTATTCAATTCCAATCTCACACATTATTCCAAAGTCATGTAGAATAAATTCATATTCTAGCACTACAAATTCACATAAGACACTCCCTTATTGATCCTCATCATCCCTAATCACTCCATCATCAACACTCATATTCACTTATCATCCCTATTCATCCCATCATTAGTTCCATTATCCCTCATTATCCTTAATTACTCCCTCATTGGTTATCATCATTCTTCATTATTGATAATCACTCCCTTGTCAACTCTCATCATCCCTAGTCATTCCCTCATCATCGATCATCATCCCTAATTGTCATTTATCATCCATAAATACTCTAGGTCATCAAAATTCATCAAAACTAATGATACATGATCACTTTCTCATCATCATTAACATCATACTTATTCACACTCTCACCATACGTTGTCACCCCTCATCATCCCTAATATCTCCCTCATTAACCATCATCATTTATGATCATCCCTAGTCAATCCTTCATCATATTTCATTAGACCACTCATCATCCCTAATCAATCCCTTATCAACCCTCATCATCCTTAATCATCCATAATCACTTTTTCCTCATTTATCCACATCCCTCAATATCCGTAACAATTCCCTTATTGTCACTCATCATACCTAATCACTCTATCATCATCCCTAGTCACTCCCTCATCTAGTAGAGTGTATTATAATCTATTATTTAGTATAAATTTGTTTCAGACTAAACAATATCTTTTTTAGATGAATCTTAAATGGTGTTTTAATTCCTTTTATTCTGATTGGAGTGTACTAGGGTGATTATTCTCATTCATGTCTAGTATATTAGATAGGGTCATGATGGTTAAATATAGGGAGATTGTTGAATGATTTAAATGGTGAAACTAAAATAATATACTCTTTTCACTTGCATGAAAATATTTATTTTGAATGATGAGGGATGACGAAAAATGATGATAGATAAAAAAATTACATTTATGCGCTTGCTTCGTATGAGGTGAAATCCTTCTTCTAGACATAGTTATTTTCAAATCATTAAGTGAAAGGGCTAGATAATTTGGTATCTTATCATGCGTGTGAGTTATTCTCAAAGAGTGATGTGGGTCATGAGTATAAATTATAATTACTTTGTGCCACTAACTTTGTTATGTCATATTTTCTTCTTGCATTATTTGTGCTTGTGTATGAATTACAATATGAAAGTGGAGAGTGGGTTGAGCTAAACTACAATGCTTACATCATTTATATATAGTGTGGTCTCCACAATGTATGTTTAGTGTTTTTAATTTAGGTTTCATTTTTAGGGTTTCATGTTAATGGCTTAGCGTTCAATGATTATAGTTCAATGTTTAGAATTGATTATTTGGGTTATGGCATTTAGGTTTTAAGATTTAGCATTTATCTAATTTTAGGATATAGCATCCATGGTTTTGGGTTTGAGGTTTTATGGTTTTGGGTTTAGGGTTTAGGGTTCAACTTTAGAGGTTTAGGGTTTAGTGTTTAGGGTTTCAAGAATAAGGTTTACTATCAAAATTTTAGGGGTCAAGGTTTACGGTTTCGGGTTTGGGGTTCGATGTTTAGGGTTTATGGTTCATGATTTTGACTTTTGTGTTTAAGGTTTTGTTTAATATAAAGTACCTATAAGGTTAATTTTTTATGGTATAGTGTTTGGTATTTAATATTTGAATATTATGGTTTGGAATTTAGGGTTAAGGGCTTAAAGTTTTAGTTTGGGGGCTTAAAGTCTAGGATATAAAGTTTAGGTTTTAATTTTTTAAGCTTCTATGTTTAGGGTTTAGGTTTAGTTGTTTAGGTATTATTGTTTTGGGTTTAGGGATAATGTATTTTGGTTAAGTTTTCAAGGTTTATAGTGTTTTAGGTTTATTTTTAGGGTTTAAAATTCAAGGTTTATGGTGCTTAGGGTTTGGGGTTTGAGTTTTAGGGTTAATGGTTTAAGTGTAAATGCAGTGTACTAGGGTGATTAGCTACATTTATTTTTGGTATGAATCATTTTATGTGAATACAAGAATATGTCATGTACGAGTGATAATATACCTACATATAGTAGTAGGTATGGGGTAGATGTAGTTTGTAAATGATTGTATCATTATTATATGTATGATTTAGGTTGAGTGATACAAGTTATCCATTTATCCTTATTGATATACACATTGATTAAAAACTCATAAATTATTTGAAAATCATCTTCAATCGACCTTTAAGCCTTTTACGTGAATGTCTCTAATCATTCCTTTTTCTATATAGGTGATAACTCAAGATTATGGTTTATGGATATAGGTTTAGGATTTATAAATTTAGTGTTTAAGGTTAACGGCTGATGGTTCAAGATTCACATTTTAGAGTTTAGAGTATAGATATTAGCATTCAGGGTTCAAGTTTTAGTATTATGGCTTATGGATTAGGATTTAGGGATTATATTTTATATTTTATATTTTATGCTTAATGGTTTGCAATTTATGGTTTATGGCTCAAGGGTCTAAGAGTTTAGTTAATAGGGTTTGGGGACTGGTGTATTAGGCTAGTGTTTTGGGTTTATGGTTCCACATATAGGTTTTAGGGTGTAAGGTTCATGTTTTTGATATTAGGGGTTTGTTTGAGGGATTGGAAGTTAGTCTTTAGTATTTAAGGTTTAGGATTTAGTGTTTTGGTATTAGATCTTAGGGTTTAGGATTTAGAGTTTAGTGTTTATGCTTTAGAGTTCATGTTTTGGGGTTTAGGGTTTTAGGTTTAGGGTTAAGGGTATAAGGTTTAGGGATTTAGGTTTAGTGTTTAAAATTTTTGGTCTTTGGTTTTCAATTTTAGTTTAGAATTATTAGTTTAGGCGTTAATGTTTAAGGTTTACGAATTATGATTTTAGGCTTGGAAGGGTTAAGGGCTCACATATAGGTTTTAGGGTTTATGATTTAGGATCTTAGGTTTATGGTTTGGGGTTTATGGTTAAGGTCTAACATTTAATTTATAGTGTTTAGGTTCTGAGGTATAAAGTATAGGGTTTAATGTTTTAAGTATATATGTTTAGGGTCTATAATTTAGGGTTTATGGATTATTTTTTTTGTTCTAGTGATAAGTATTAGGGTTAAGGGTTTAAAGTTTAGGTTCTAGGGTCTAGGGTTTATGTATATTATTTAGTGTTCATGATTAAGGGTTTACGACTTAGGGTTTGGGTTTTAGGTTTCAATGTTTAGGGTGTAAGGTTTAGTGTTTAGGGTTTGGGGTTAATGATTTAGGTTGAAATGGAGTGCACTAGGGTTATTATTTGTATAAGATGTGGAACATGGTATTTAAGGGTTTAATGTAGAAAGTACCCATAACTTGTGTAAGACCCTAAGATAATAATTGTTATAGGAAAATAGGGGAAGTGAACTCTATTTTATCTTAGATAGAGGGCACTCCCAAGAGGAAAAATCATGTAGTCTCAGTACGAAAAGGGTAAGAAAATGAGTTAGAGACTATGAAAACCTTGAAAAGAGATGTTGGAGAATGTGGTAAACATGATAAAAAACATGGGAGTCATAATAATCATAGAAAATACTCATAGGTGTTGATGAGTAGCTATGTACAGACTAGGCCTACTAAGGTTTAAGTAGGCATAAAAGACCTAATTAGATATAACCTCACTTATAACACCAAGTGAACCTTTAAAATCATTAAAGGACCTTGATGAGGATATATAAGGTGTGTGAGAACCTTTATTTTGTAGAGAAGGACATAGAGAGATCATTTATTGGATAAAGAACATGGTAGGGTGCATAAAATGTCTTGAAGAGATCAAGAGGCCAAGTTTGGAAGCTTACATTAGTAAGAATACCTAGCATGGGAGTCTGAAGAGATAGGATATGTTGGAAATGGTCCTAAACAAGGATCTAATTAAATATATTGAGGGTTTAGATGCCATAATTATATGAACTCTCCTTAAGGGGTAAAACTACCTAAAACCCTCAGAAATCCTTGTTAATTACATGATTAGAAAGAAGTGGAATAAAGGGCATCTTTGAGGGCTAGTTTGACTAGGAAAGGATATTGGGATTGTAAAGGACTCTATAGGTCTCATTCCTATCAAGTTGATGTGTAACCTATCTATATAGATATTGTATATAATGGATTTTATTGATAATTTTTGATGTCATAGTGTAATGATATCATCTATCCCTAATCTATTTTGGAGTGTTCAATGAATGCCAAATGATGAAGGTAGTTTTCAAGGAGAAAATTGAAGAGTCCTATGCTATATTTGAGGAGTTTCATGAGCTTACACAAGAGGTCCTTTTTTCCCAATTCATTCAAAATCCCTCCATCACACCTCATAACTCATCTCCTTCCCATGAGCCTATCCATCACCCTCCCACCTCATCCCTTCTTGAGAAAGAGCCCATTTTATGGGAAGTGAAGAAGAAGAATATTAAGCCATAGATGATAAAAAGGATGATACAAGTGATTATAAATAATAAATCACCACAAGGAATCCCCTTGGTGAACACAAGTGCAATTCCATCTTCTTGAGGAAGAGTTTATTTTAGGTTAGTTTATGTTTGAGTTAGTTGGTTTTGTTTACGTGTGTGTTCTACAAGTGCTCACGAAACACAAGTGTGTGATGTGTTGTTTTGTGTCTTGTAGGGTTGTAATATATGTGTTTGAACTAGTCTGAGAGCTTCATCAAATTTAGAGACATGAAAGAGAGTCATAGCATCAATGGTGGAGGTATAGTATTGGTTATAGAACTAGTCTACCATGTACATAATCAAATATCATACATTCACATACAGACCTCCTACATTCACACATATAGGTGTTCCCAATTGGGGAGTGGTCAATTAAATATCATTTTTATGGTTAAGTGTTTAGAATTTATGATTTTAGGCTTATGGTTTGTGTTTTAAGGTTAAGGGATTAATGTTTAGGTTTTAAGGCTTAGGGTCTAGGTTATAAATTCTAGGATTTAAATTTTTAAGGTTGTATGTTTGGGTTCTAGGTTTTGGGATTTATATATTATTATTTTAGGTTTAGGGATAATTTATTAGGGTTAAGTGTTTAATTTATATGGTGTCTAAAGTTTAGGTTTAGAGTTCAACATTCAAGTTTTATGGTGTTTAAGGTTTGGGGTTTGGGATTTAGGATTAATGGTTTATGTGTAGATGGAGTGTACCAAGGTGATAAGCTAAATTTATGTCTAGTATTAGTGATTGTATTATGAATATAGGAATATGCCATGTATGATTGACAACATATCTAGATGTGGTACTAGGTATGGGGTAGACGTAATGTATAAAAGACTGTATCATTATTATTAGTATTTTATTGAATGAATGTTACATGCTAGACATTTAATCATATTTATAAAAAAAATTGATTAAAAACCCCACATGTTATTCAAGAATTCATCTTGAATCAATCTTGAAGACTTTTACATGAATGTTTCTAGTCACTCATTTCTCTATATAAGTTAGAATGACCCATATCCTTTCAAGATATTACTGAGCTAATGCCCCCTCTTTTTTGTCTATATAGATGATAAATCAAGATTATGGTTTATGTCTAGAGGTTTTAGATTTATAAATTTAGGGTTTAAGATTTATGGTTGATGGTTCAAGATTCATACCTTAGGGTTTAGTGTATAGGGACTAGCATTTAGGGTTAAATTTTTAGTTTATGGCTTACATATTAGGTTATAAGCCTTATTATTTATATTTTATGCTTAAAGGTTTGGGATTTATGATATACAACTCAAGGGATCAAGAGTTTAGATTTTATGTTTTGTGACTTTGTGTTTGGTCTTAGGGTTTTAGGTTTATGGTTTCACACTTAGGGTTGAGGGTTTAGGTTGTAAGGTTTAAGTTTCTAGTCTTGGGGGTTTGGTTGATATTTTGGGGTTTAAAACTTAGTGTTTAGTATTTAGGGTTTGGGATTTAGTGTTTGGGGATTAGGGCTTAAGGTTTATGACTTGGGGTTTACTATTTATGGTTTAGAGTTTATGGTTTTGGGTTTGGTGTTTTAGGTTTTGGGTTTAGGGTTTAGGTTTATGGATTTATGTTCAGTGTTTAAGGTTATGGGTTTTTTTTTTTCAATTTGGGTTTATAATTTTGAGTTTAGGTGTTAATGTTTAAGGTTTATGACTTATGGTTTATGGATTTATGCTTGGGTTTTAGGGTCAAGGGATTACATATAGGTTTTAGAATTTAGGATTTAGGATTTATGATTTTAGGTTTATTGTTTGGGGTTTAGGGTTAAGGGCTTACATTTAGGTTTTAGGGTTTAGGATCTAGGGAATAAAGTATAGGTTTTAATTTTTTAAGTTTATATGTTTAGGGTCAATAGTTTAGTGTTTATGGATTAATGCTTTTTTAGGGATAACATAATAGGGTTAATGGTTTAGATTTTAGGGATTAGGTTCTAGGGTTTAGGTATATTATTTAGTGTTCATTATTTAAGGTTTATGGCTTAGGGTTTATGGTTTAGGATTTAGGTTTTAATGTTTAGGATTTATGTTTTAGTCTTTAAGGTTAGTGGTTTGGATTTAATATTAGGTTTAGGTGGAAATGGAGTGCACTAGGGTTGTTAGCTGCATTCATGTCTAATATGAGTGACCATATCATGATCACATGAAGATGTCATGTATGAGTGACTAAATACCTACATGTAGTACTATGTATGTGGTAGATGTAATGTATTAATGATTGTATCATTACTATATATATGTTATAGGTTGCATGTTTCAAGATATTAATTTATACATATTAATAGACCCATTAGTTAAAGTTTATTTTCTATGTTGAGAATAAGGTTGTAAAAAATATTCCAAGGCAAAGATAGAAAATTCTAAGTACAATACATCTCCCAATGTGTTGATTAAGTATAAACCTCTTATGAAGGTCCAATTTTATTATAAAAACACTATATAGTACTTAAAATTAAAGTGATTCAAAGCATTTGATAGTTAAACCAAGTCGATATCCTTCTAAGTAAGTAGATTAGACCATCCAAACCTAAAGAGTAGAATTTCCATTGAATTCTAATTCTTAAGAAAACAATAAAGGAAATCGGTTTCTTATCCTCAAAGATAGTCTCCAAACATCTTACTAAATATTCATTAAAATCCTTTGATCATCCTAGATTAATAACACATTTTCAAGACTGAACATGTCTATATACAATATTATAGCAGTGTTTAGGACTTAGTCAATGTTTTGGGCACTTTGGTGATCTAATTGGTATCTTGAGATTGTGTAAAGACAATTATGAGTATTATATCACTTTCTTTATATTTTCATTGACTTTTTGAATTGAATGAGTCCAAAAACTAAGGTAGTTTTAAACCTCTTCGTATCAAGTCCTTAAGAGGTATAATTTGGCCTAATATGCCTATAAAGGGTAAAGTTGTCATCATCTAAATTTTGAGTTGAAGTTGTTCATGCACTAAGAATATTGAGTCAAATAATTGGTGAAACCCTCATAGTATTGTTCAAAGAAGTGAGGATGTACAAGTGAGTACTTTAGGAGTCAAATAAGGGCTTTGGTTGAAGGTAGATTACTATCTTAGGACCAAGTACCTTATTTTATGTCATTGAAAGTGTATTTTGAACTGAATATAGAGGCTAAGAAGTCAATAGATAATACTAAAGAATAATTTCATTAATATTTCAATACCAATACTCAAAATACCTTTTGTGTTAAACCAAGAGATAATATATGGTTAAGAAGAGACCTAATTGAAAGTAAGTTTCTAAAGGACCTTGAAGTAGACCAAGTTGAGTAAGTAGAATGCTTAATTTGACACTAGAAGGGAATAGTAAATATCAAGACATGGCTTGTGTATTTAGGTAGGCGTACTCCTTGAGATCAAGCCATGGCTCGTTTATTTAATCAGTTAGAGCATATTCAAGTAGATAAAGTAGATAGGGAATACTTAATTAGTTAAAATATACATGTAATCCTCAATGGTATCTAGATATATTATATACGTAACATGATTTGTGACCTCATTTCTCACTCTATTTTTTTACCCTAAAATTCTTAAAACTAAGTATTGGCTGGGATGGAATTTGAAAAACTATCTTCTAAATGGTAACTCTTACATCTTTGTAATCAATTTTAGAAGATGTTGAGTCACCCTAATTTATTATATTTAGTAAAATAAATACAAATTATAAGAATATAAAATGTAATATTTATTGTACCTAAAATTTATTTTACTAAATATATTCTTATAAAAACAATACCTCTAATTGCAAACTATAAAAAAATACATGGCTTTCAAACGTATGATTGCAAAAACAAAAACATGGATTTGAAAGGGTGTATGTGAAAAATTCATATGCCCTTAGGGTCGGGACCGACCCTTCATGTATTTTTAATTTATTTTTTTTAAATAAAGGGCTTACACCCTTTACAAAAATTGCTTTGTATTTATTTATTGTGTCACATTTTTTGTCCCCCAACTTTGTGCATCTACCCTGTATACAAATTTTACATAACATAGAGCCAATCCAAGGTGCATGTCCCATAAAAAAATCTCAAATTAAAAATTAAAAAAAGAATCCAAACTAATAATATCTAAAACTTAACTTACACATGGGTGGTGCATATTTTTGGGACAACCATATTGATCCTAAACAAGCAAAAACTATTTATAATGCAAGACACAAGAAATGTAATTAAATATTAAAAAAACATAAAAAATGAGGTTCAAAAGATTCCTTTGGAACCATAAAAATACAAAGTGCTTGTGGTACTAAAGTAATATAAACACTAGTTTGTGTTATGCCTACCACATCTCCATATGCATTTACACTTGGAATTCTTTGGATATACCAAATAGAAGCAACAATTGACCAAAATCAACAAGGAATATCCTTTTCTCATAAATGAAAGTTAATAAATATTTCAAATTATAGTATTAAATCTTATAATACACATTCAAAAAGTGTGGAGGAGTATTCTATGTACATTTTCAACCCATCCAATCATGATTTAAACAGAGTAAAAGATCCAACTTAAGTTTGTATGGTTGATAGTGGGGGGAGATATCTATGAACATGCATTGGATGGCATCATAGGATGACCTTTAATCATCATAAAAATAAATAATAAACATAAAATAAAAAACATTCAAAAATAAAGTCAAAAAACATTTTTCGCACCTACATGTTCTATTTCCTCCATGACATCTATGTGTTAGTTCCATGTTGACAACTAGCATATAATCTACTCCTAGATAAACATATGCATGATCAACTCATAGTTTATATATTGGATTTTACCTCTACTCATTTCATATGGTTATAAGGGGAATCTACTTCTTTGATATTGATAAACACATGTTATATGACTTAATAATCTTTTTACACTATCATGCTTGAGCTTACATATGTACATGTGCATGCCTATTTTTATGAATATATCTTGCACATGGTACTTGATATGCTATACAATTGAATTTTTTTTATAACACATTTATTCAATGACATAATATAAATTTTTATATTGGTTTCTTGTATTTTTCCTTTAAACATTTCCTTGAGTGCTTTCCCTTGAGATTGTCTTACTTGTTCGAGAATTTGAATATGCTTCATTATTTGTGACCCCCGTGCCTATGTTTCTACTCATGGAAATTTGAATATGAAATTGATTATTGTATGGAAATTTTAAGGTCTTTTGTCTCTTTTTGGACACATGATGAATTCATGTCTATTTAATTTTATGTAATTTGAACATGCTCCTTATTTTCAGTCTCCTTGGACCATTGCCTTTTGACTTATTTTTTAGTGCTCTTGAGTGTGTTCTTGTTTACTTGTTTATATTATACTATTAATATATAGATGTTTCCAAGATATTTATCATGTATCTTAATCTTGCATGTGATCATTGTGGTTCTATGCACTTGAATGATGAATTTACCAAGACATGTTCCTTCTATATGCTACATGGTTACAATAAAAAAATTTAGAGTTGTCTTACCCTTTTGAAGTGAGGTAAATTCAAGGTACTATTTTTCCATCACCTCAAAGGGGAGAATATTAGTCGAGGCATGATTTGGAATCATGTTATCCACACATTCAAAATTTTAAGATTTGGTGGAGGCATGTCATATAGACATGTCTTCCACATATTCACAACTTTTAGATTCCATGTGGGCGTATCATATGGACATGGCTTCCACATTAAAATTTGTATATTCAATGAGGTCATGTCATATAAATCACTTCCACACATTCATAGTTTTATTATTTCATTTAGGAATGTCAAATGGATATGGCTTCCACATATTCAAAGTTTACAGATTCAGTCGGGGCATGCCATATGGATATGGCTTACACACTTTCATAGTTTACAAATTCAATGGAGGCATGCTTTGGGAAAATGTTGTCCATATTCATTCAATATTTTTTATTTATACTAATTTTTAAATTTAGTGTGGTCATGTCATATGGACATGGATTCTATATATTCAAAGTTTTCAAATTCACTAGGGGCATGCTTTGGAAGCATGTTCTCCACACCTATTCAATATTTAAAATATCCACTCTATAGTGGAGGCATGTTTTTAAAACATGTCCTACACACTGGTACTTATATTAGTTTCATATTTCTCTATATATATTGGTATCATGATTTGTAATGATGTCCTCACAACTTACATAATTATCCAAATTGGCCAAAGCACACAATTATAAGATTCAGATTCATAGTTGTTGTAGATTTCCATACATTAGTACCATTGTTATACATAATTTAAAAATGATACATATCTAAGGTGTATATGATATGCACAATATGACTAATATTTCAAAATTCAAATCAATATAAAATTATAAAACCATTTCATGTAATGAAACCTCATAGACTGTTATGAACTTTATCAAACCAATCTACTCTAATTGTTGGTTCACATTTTATTATGGTTGAGGTGATCGAATTAATCAATATTAAAAAGTTTTTAATTTGGATCAAATTATATCAGCCAACCTCACCAAGTTATAAGTACCATTGGGTGACATAGTAGAACTAATCACAATTGCCAATTGAAAACAAGATTTTGTTCCCAAGTTTTGGGTGTGTGCCTTCTATAGACATATAAAATGTAAAAATTGGTAGTTTTAGTGTGGATTATGAGACCCAACCCATATTCCCTCTTTCATTCTCTCTTGACCCTTCTAGGCACCTTTTTGTTGATTCCTAGTCATTCATAGACTTCTGAGACCTGATTCTAGCTCAACTAGACCCCATTTCCCATGCTAATTCCATCCCCGTAGGTCATGTACCTATAAGACAATAGCACCAAATTATAATATACTACTAGATCCTAGGGTGTCCCATTTATATTTCTCTTTTATAATCACATTTCGAGCCCAAGTGATCATTTTCTCCTGATTCCTCTTCTTCATTATGTCATCCTAGCACAAATGCATATAAACCATGACTTATATATATATATATATATATATATATATATATATATATATATATATATATATATATAGTCCATTCAAAGTTAATTTAGAAGGGGTTATAAAATATTAAAAAAGAAAGCAATAATAAAATCAAGACCACTAAGGAAAATTTCCCTATTCTCTGTATACATCCATCTAATACAATTACCAACATTTCCAAACACTCACACTAGTCCCTAGCCACCTCAAGCACACCTAATTTAGCATTTCTATATATGCATAATAATACTAACCAAATTACATCAAGTGGAAGAATTATGTATGTCTTGATCCCTCTTTAAAGTATTGGTATGTAGGCAACATGATCACACAAGGGGTGTGGATACATGTATAGTACATTTTACACACACTAACCCCACCTCTTTCTCAAGTTTCATTCAAGCATAAGGAAGGTCTAGGGTTTTAATATTAAATATAGTATACAAGGATCTTTTTTGTCATTCAAAATTTTAAATTTCATAGGTAGGCTCACATACGGATATAGGATAGAACTCAAAAAATGTCGATCTCTTTGACTAGTTTGGACAACAATGATAAGACCTGGACTATATCACTAGACCTCGAAGTGTCATGTTTTTTATGCTCCTATCCTTTTACCAAAAAAAATATAGATCTTGGTCCATGACACTATTTTATTCCTACAAAGATAGTATCAACATCTGTCTTAATCATATCAACATAGTTTTAAGATAAGTTACATTTATCCTTTTTCATTACTATTTTTAGAAAGCTACAAAGGTTATATAAATTATGCAAATCAGTACTCTATTTATTTTAATATTATTTTATAATTTAGTATTCCAAATCCTTAACTAAATTATGGATAATACTCCAATATTCCCAAAACTATTAAATTATTAGGTAACCCTGACTTACTTCATTTTCTCATAAAAAAACCTAGAAACCCTAGGGTAAATTCCTTGCTGATTTTTTAAATAATTTTTTGATTTTTTACCTACATATTAAAATGAGAGATTAGCATTAATTTTTAAAATTCCATAGTAAATTTAAAAAATTATTTTCTTCCAAACCCTAGTTTCATATACTAGGTCCATTTAAATCAAAAAATTTCCAATAATTTTTTAATTTTTCTTGCATATTTTTAATCAAAAATTAATATTTCATTTTTAAAATTCCATAGTAATTTAAAAATATATATTTTCTTCCAAACCCTAGTTTCATATACCATGTCTCTTTAAGTCAATAATTTTCCAATAATTTTTTTGATATTTTACTTGCATATTTAAATAAAAAATTCACTTTAATTTTTAAAATTCTATAGTAATTTAAAAAAATATATTTTCTTCCAGACCATAGTTTTATATACTAGGTATATTTAAATAAATAATTATACAATTTTTTTTTAAATTTTTTACCTTTATATTTAAATAAAAAATTCACATTAATTTTTTAAATTTTTTTATAATTTTAAAAAAATATCATTTTCAAAACCCTGGTTGCATCTACTAGGTCCCATTGTTTGTGAGGTATCACCTTACATGTTTTTGAATATTTTTATCCTTTTTATGTATATTCTAATTCATTATTTAGATCATATTTATTTAATCTTCTCTTTCATTTTTCAAGTCATTTTACTTATCCCATCTAAGCTCCTTGTATCTCTTCATTTGAGGTGAAGTGTAAGACTTAGTGATAACCCTCTTAAATTCACCCAAATTCCTTCAACCCGACCATATACCATGGATAACCAACCAGCTCAGGTTCTTACTATAAATCCTACACATCTAGATTATACCAATTTCGAAGAGGATAATTTTGACAATGAGTAGTATAAAAATAACAATGATGATACAAACACCGATGTTCATGACCCACAACATCAGACTCTTGATCCACTTCCACCTATTATTGATAATAAAGTTGTCCTCAACAAAGATTTGATTCTACAAAGTTTTAGAGAAATATTCAAGGAATGCCATGAGATTATACTCTTATTTTACAATCTATAATGGAAATTAGAAAAGGCTAAACAAATTGAGTCTTCCATTCCTTCAAAGCAACCAATTACAAATGAAACTATAGGGGTAACTATGTCTCAATAACCCCCTATAGTAGCTCAACCTTCCTCTATGCCACCACCAGCTATAACTAATACATATTTGTCTCATGATGTGGCTTCCCTTATGCAAAAAATAAACTATCTTCAATACAAGGTGTTATATCTTGATCAAGGTGCCTCTAGACCTATACAGGCCTTAGATTCTTTTGCTCTACTTCATACATCATTGAAATCTCATATTGATTCAACACCCTTGCAAAAAGGTTTATTTAAACCCAAGCTCACTCTATATAATGGTAAGGGTGATCTAGAGACACACTTGAGATCTTTTTACAAAGCATGTTTGGACTATGTGCTAAGTGACTAGCTACTAACTAAGTTATCTCCATGGAGTCCAAAGGATTATGATTTACAATGGTTCTATAGTCTACTAAATTAGTAAATCAATGAATTCAATCCTTTAACCAATATGTTCCTATCTCATTTTAGTATATCTCATTTCAGTATTAACATTGGTGATACATTTTCATATGCCCAAGTTTCACAACATAAATAAAGGTTAAAAAAGCATCTCATAGATTATGCTCTTCGATATAAGACAATATTGTCTATGATGACTAGCCCCATGGACGATCAAGAATTATGAGATCTCTTCAAATAGAGTCTTGTACCATCTTTACATGAATCAATAATGTTAAAAATATTCTCTTCCTTTACTAAGTTATGTCATACACTAAAGGAAAGGGATGTCAAACTAATTGTAATGGGAAAAATCAAGTACATGTGCATATAAAAAATAAAAAACAAGAGTAACAACAAAGTCCCATAAAAAGTAAAGGTCAATGATAGAAAAAATAAAAATCATCCGACAATTAATTTGGATTTAGATCCCCCTCAATGAGTGGTTTTATCTATGCCTCCTTAATGAACTTTTTCAAATCTACCAGTATCTCTAACCAGAGTTTTATAACAATTATTGGAATGCAATATCATATCTCTTTCCTATTTGGGAAGTTGATCCAACAAAGTATCTTCCATGAGGATATGATCAGAATGTATTTGGTGATTTTCATGAGGCAATAGGACACACAAAAAATAGATGCATTAGTTTGAAACACAAGGTACAAGACTTGATATATGGAAACATTACTACTCTTGGCACTTCAGATGAGCCTCTTCAATAAAAAAACCATAGGATAAATCTTTAAAAATCTTTTCAAATCTTTCCCTAAAACATACTAAATAAGATATAGGGGATACATTAGGTGTTCATCATGCATATCATACACATCTTCCACTATCTACATATCATGCACCTTCAATTGAGTTACACCCTTTGAGAAACATGATTGGTATATACAATTCCAAAGTTATAGTTAGACCTTTGATCTCCTTCTTAGATTAGGAGATATTTGATGATTATTTAGATTATCATGTACTCTCTATCATATCTTACATTCATAATCATCTTATACATAGTGTTCTCATAGACAATGGATCTAGTGTGAATATGTGTATTATGACATTACTAAAACATTTGGGATATTTAGATTAGGATATTACACTAATGAACATATTTATCTATAGATTTGGTGGGCATAGATAGAGTTCATTGGGTGAGATTTTACTTACTCTATAGGTTGGTCCAACACATGTGGCCATACCATTTACTATTTTTCCCAGTGTAAGAATTTTTGATGCATTAATTGCTCAGCCATGGATTTAATAACTTTAAAAAATACATTATACAATTCACAAATGCCTAAAATTCATTCACACTATTTATATTCTTATAGTTCATGGAGCTTTAAATGAGTTACCACTCCCCACTTTACAGCCATTTGCAATTTTGTAGTCACTACTTTTAGTTCCATAACCAATTTTAGTTTCTCCACCATTTTTAGTTCTTCCATTAGTTCAGAGTCAGACACAGTCAAGGCCTCCATCAATATCATAGAGAGTTTATAAACTTTGTCAAAGGTCTTTTTTAGAGAAACCAGAGTTTTAGAATTCTAGATAGCTTCTAGCTACAATGTTCACACCCAGGGTAGTATCATTGAGGGCTCATACCTCTACGTATAGAGCATATGTACATAGTGTTTCTCCTAATACTATATGGGTCCCTAAGAGCTCTATATTTGCATCCACTTTTTAGAGTTATAGGGAGACCCCATAGTCAATTTATACTATAGAGATTTTAGATCATTTACAACATACACAATTTTTAGAGCCATAGTCTTATCCCTTCCATCATGATTCATGATCATTCATGATCCCTCTCATTGATAAAGGACACCATGATAGAGAGTCTCCCATGATACTCATTGGTTTCTATCATATCTCCTCAACCTTACTTGTACATAGTTTCTCAATATTACTTTTACATAGTTTCTTTTTGATTGATTACACATAGCCTATTTTAAATACCAAAAATGTTCAAATATATCAATAACATAAAAAAATTTCAATTTTATGCATTATACATGTTTTAAATTTATACTATCATGATAGACTTACATTTTTATTGTATTCTATTGTTTGTCTATTTATCTACACTATCATGCTTTTCTTGATCTTCTTTGAGTGTGTGCAGTGACATCCAGATCCTTGATTGCTTTACTCTACCCATTGAGGGATAATCTTACTTCATACATTCAAGACACATATCAATATATCTACCCAATGAGGACATATTCTACATGAATACACCATCCAGGTTATGCTATTCCTACACCACAAATTTTAGTTATCATATTAATGTACATTACTTACTAGCTTACACATATTACTCTAATGACATTTACTAGTATATAACACTCGTGTATTTCTTAGAATATACCTAGTCTTGCAATCCATGTCTTGCATAATTTTACTTATTGCTTTTATTAAATAGATGCCATTGTATTTTTAGTACATTACATGCATTTCTTTCTTTCATTGCATAGTTAGATATGATTGCATTACTTAGCTCCTATTTGGTCTCCTATATGTGCTTTAGGAAATTTACCATTATATTTTTCTTCTATTGTCATCTATGCCTTAGGATATTTTCAAATGTCCTTTGCCTGTACTCTTATATGTGATTGTGCCCCTCATGCCAGCCTTAGAAATTTTTAATTTTATGTGTATGTGGAATTTGAACATGCCTTATATGTTTTCTTTCCAGTTTAAGTGGTAGGTGCCCAAGTCCCTTGTTTTCTTAGCCCCTTGGCCACTTTGTATGTTTATTCCTTCTTGACTTGTATGCTTATTTATTATTTTTTCTCACTATTTACAATTCCATGATCCACATCATGCATTATGTTGATTTCTTGAATTCCATGATAGACATCATGCTTCATCCCTCCTTGATAATTAAAAACTAACAACTAGCATTTATAGTTTTAATTCATTACTTTTTACATGATATTAAATTATTATATCTATCTAGGCATACCCCTATTGATATAAAAATCCCTAATACAAACTATGTTATATTTTGAGACATCTTTTTGATTATCATTGCTATATCATGTATTTCTCATCCTAACACACTTGTAGGGATCTTTCTTTTATGGGTAGTAATTTTAGGGTCTTCATTCCTACCCTTAAAAGAGGGGGTAGAAAACATGGGTTTTGTTATAGAGATCATAGCTCCTACCAGTTGAAAAATCAATTTTTAGAACACTCAAAACAACAATGAGAAGTCAAGCCAAGTATAATAGACCAAAAAAATAATGATCATTATAGAATAGACTTTAGAATTAACAAAGGACAATAGTGGAAAACATGGAAAACAATGATAGACAATAATGTATCCCATTTTAAAAACTCCTATCCAAATAACAAAAAAAAATTTTTTTTTAGAAATAGGTGGAAAGGTCAACATAGCTACAGGTTTGTTAGATATAAATCAGTCCAAATTCAGCAATTTTAGTACAAATTTTCTCAAAGAATCCAAATATAGGAGGCATCATGCACAATATGATGGATCTCACTTCCAATTTAATATTAGGTAGTTTATATAACTTTTAGATTAGAATCCATGTTACAGACACCAGTGATTGGGGGTAATGTGCATAGCACATTTGAATTCCTTTATTTTTGATTTTAGTATATTATATAGGCATTCTTAGTATTTTCATGCTTTCATTTTTAGGTGGTTGGCATCATTTATAAGTGGATTGCATACAAGCCTAACCTTCACATTCTTGAGTGGCTTCCGCATAAGCCTAGTTTCTATTTTTGAAGTGTCTTTCATACAAGTCTAATTTCCTCCTTCAAGAGTTAGCCAAGATTGGCATATTTTCTAGTACACATTTATCTATCCATACCACATTGTTAGATTATATATAATTCATGGGATTCAGGAGCCATATCATACAACACACATTCATACTGATATTATTTTATAACTTCACTTCATGGGGAAATGATGGAGCCAAAGGGTCAACATTTGTATTCTTGATCCACCTACTCAGATGGATTGGAAACACAGTACAAACATCAATTAGCATATGCATGATCAAATAGCTTCACATAGTGGGAAATTATGGATCCAAAAGACCAACCTTTGTATTCTTGATCCACCTACTCAAATGGATTGGACATAGTCAAAACATGGATCAACACATGCATGACCAAATAGATTCACTTAGTAGGTGATGATGGAGCCAAAGGGTAAGAATTTACATTATTGAGCCACTCTCAGGGAATTGAGCATTCATATCCATTTTTGATATTACTCTTGGTATATTACACACCTAGAATCATCTAGCATCACTCAACATCACAATAGGTCTTGTATTATTTTGCATACCTAGTGAGGTGTGTTTTTTCCTCTCTCTCTCTCTCTCTCTCTCTCTCTCTCTCTCTCTCTCTCTCTCTCTCTCTCTCTCTCTCTCTCTCTCTCTCTCTCTGTCTCTCACCCAGCTTTTGTACATTCTTATTTTAGATATAGTGTATCTAGTAAAAATTGATCTATTCTTTGTATTTATATTGCAAATTTATACTTCATAATGTGCTCTCTCTATGCACACCCAACATCACATAGCTTCATGGGCTTCACCCTTACAAATAATTTTAGGCACACTTTTTACATTTATTTTATCCTAGTATTTAACTTTGATGCATCACTAAAATAAAGGGGGGGGGGGAAATGTAGTCATATAAAATGTCAAAATTTGTAGCTTGAGTGTGTATTGTGAAACCCAACCCATAGGTCCCTCTTGTATGATCTTTTAACCCTTCTAGGCACCTTTTTATTGATTCTCAGTCATTCATAGACTTTCAAGACCTGATTCTAGCTTAGCCACACCCCATTTCTCATGCTAATTCCACCCCCTAGGTCCTATACTTGTAGGAAAATAGCACCTAATCTATACTATAGCATTGGAACCTAAGGTGTCATATTTCTAAAGCTTTTATCCAATCACATTTCAAGCCCATGTGACTATTTTCACTCAATTCCTCTTGTTCATTATGTTGGCTTAGCATGAATGCATCTAACCCATGACCAATATATCTCTATAAAATCCCATTCAAAGTTCATTTAGAAGGGTTTGGAAAATATTAAAAAATCAAGAAAGAATGTAAGTAAGATCAATAAGGAAAATTTTTCTATTCTCCTAATATAACCATCTAATATAGCTACTAGCATATTCAAACCCTCACACCAATGCCTAGCCACCTTAAGCACACTGAGTTTAGCATTTTTTCATCCACATAACACTATTGCATAAATCACATCATGTGGGAGAACTACATATGTCTTGATACCTCTTTGGATTATTGGTATGTAGATAGTGTACCCACACAATGAGTATGGATACATGTTTGGTGCATATTACACACACTAACTCCCCTCTTTATGAAATTTCATTCAATCATAATGAATCTATATGGTTTGAATATTAAATCTACTCTACAAGGATCTCAGTAGTCATTCAAAATCAAAAATTTCATAGGCAGGCTCACATGGGGACAACAAACAACACCTAGAAAAATTTGATCTCTATGACAAGTTTATACAATAGTAGTAGGACCTAGACTATAGTGTTATACCCTGAATTGTCCTATTTTCAGTGCTCCTATCCTTTTATTGAATGAAAGCTAGATCATATTTCATGATACTATCCTAGTTCTACATAACTGGTATCAACCTCTATCTCATTATAACAACCCAATTTTAATATAAGTTAAATTTTTCATTTTTCATTACTATTTTTAGAAAGCTATGAAGGTCAAATAGATTATACAATTCAGTACTCTATTTATTACAATATTATTTATTGATTTACTATTATTAATCCTTAACTAAATTAGGAATAATAATCCAATATTCCAAAAAAAATTAAATCACCTTTTAATATCTCTCTTTATATTCTTGGATATATTCACCTTAAATATTTATCTTAATATTAGTTTTAGAGCCTTATAATGATATATATGTTTAGAAACAACTTGAAAATAGGCTAGGTAGTTACATCGACACACATGTGTACTCCTAAACCTTACTCTTTCAATTTCAATCAATTTCAAGTGCTTTTTTTAACCCAAATTATATGCATTGATTTTACACTAAAAAATGTTCTTGGTTGCATATCAGTCACCAATAAAGCACTCAAATTCAACTCAAGTAAATTAAGGTGTGCATACAATCCTAGGGATTTATTCCTTTCATTTAAACTATAAATTTCATTACCATATTAAAGGGGGGACAAATATAGATGATATTTAATGATTATGTCGCATGTCAATCTTGTAAAATTGGTAAACTCAACCATTCAATGCTTTGCTTAGTCCTTCACATCCCTTACTTCTAAAAGCCTTGCATATGCTCTATATTTTTCCCCTTGAGCTATATATTAGTTTTAATAGAATTATATTTATGATCAAAACATCCTATCTTACCCAAAATGCTTAAAATGTACTTATAATACACCAGTAGAAGTTTTAATTCTATACATGTTTTACTACTCTTGGACACTAACATATGGGATAAAAAATAACATCAATGTTATTATCTTGCCCCAATGCAATTGTATACTACCCTAAAGTCATCCAATTTTCAAATTAAACTTATTAAAATATTTGACCTAAGTTCTATAATGTGAGTTATCTCCTGATAAGTATAAATACAATATCAACCCTTATTCATTTTTTGCCTAGCAATAATGCCATAGATACTAAGGCACATATAAAAATAACTATATCAAGCACTCAATTAGTCAATATCTTCCTTATTTATATACCAATAATAGGGACATCAAATTTATAGGTTTGACTTACTAAAAGAGCAATCATAAGGTATCATTTTCCAAGTTACAAGTTAGGTCAGTGTTGTACTTATTTTACATACACAATAGAATTCATAGACAAGCTAAAACGTACAGGAGATCTATACAAGTCTGAATCCTTGTTTTGTTGTATTTTTTATGTAGGTATCACCCTTTAGTATCAGGTTCATTTCATGACAATTCGATACTATGTTCCCACCAACCCATTTTCCCCTAAGGTCGTATTGAAGATGTAAAGCTAGGGATTTTCTATTTCACAAGGAGAAAAAATCCATGACATAGATCCGAATGAACTAACATGAAGGTGAATCCAATCCAAAAATCACCCATATGGTCAAATCCTATTTTAGTTGATATTTTATATAGGACACTAGCATTTAACCCAAACATTTGTGTTGACTAATTGTCCCAGGCTAATGTAACTATCTAGAGAGCCAGAGGCACCAAATCTAGAATCTAGTAATTATTCTAGGACTAAATTTCTAATAGATTTCATGATATTCTAGATCCAAATCTACATTAGTATCAGATCCAACTAAGTAACTTATTTTATATCATTTATATATCTATCTGCCATATTTTTACGTTACATTAAGAACTTACCTCAGTTTAATAAATTTAGTATACAATATATTTGAGTTTAGAACATAAATTGTATTATTGTAGATCTGATATTCACCCTTGCATCCTATTATTTTTATATCCTTAACCCTATATAATCAATTATGATCCTTATCCAAATTAGGATTAATCACCTACACAATAAACATAATTTAATAGAAAACTAGATCTAAACTAAAATTTCATACCTTTATCATCATTACTATTTTTATCATTTTTGAATGTTGTATATTAATATATATTATTGTATATAATGTAAATTATTGTAATATATTTTATATAAAAATAAATAAATGACATACATTAGTTTGATTCACCATAATTAAAAACTGATTAAACATTCCACTGAACTTGCTTATTTTAGAACCTTGTTTGTTGTTTATTTTATTTTTATCCTAGGGTTTCATACATATTTCTATAAATTCATAGCACTAAAATAAACCAACCTTAAAATTTGGATCTAAATCTAACACAACCATTTAATCATCTTATACGTTGGATAAATATGACACAAATGATCTTTCATTTGACAAGGAGTTTAATTTTCTTCATATCTATACACAAATATCTTTTAATTTAAATTTAAATTTATTTTTATTTTCATATACTTGTTTTATAAATTATATTTTATAAGTTTTAAAACTAGTTATAAATCATTGAGAAGGGATAAATGGTGCTCTATTTAAAAATAAATCAATGGCATGAGGTGTTTTCTTGAATACTTAGAGCCATTGTATAATATTAAACATGGATTTTAGTTTCCATGTACCTTGATATATATCATTAACACATAAGATTCCTTTTTTATACCATATAAATATTATTTTAGATGCTTGATTGTGGTGCACCTTAGAGGATCATGTTACCTAGGTATAGAACATAGATGAACAACCAATGTCTGATTTTGCCAAGTGTATAAGAATTTAATTTTATATAATCATTAAATAGTCTTATCTTCATGACCCAGACCTTCTATCTTGATGAGAATTCTTAAAATGTACTTATATTACAACTCTACATGTTTTGGCCATGTACCTACTTTCCTACTCCCTAGAGATTAATGTCTAGGATAGATACTAGCATTGATGCTAGTGTCCTACCCTGAAACAAGTGTCTAGTTCCCTAAAAGTCATCCAATTCTAAACTAAAATGTATCATAATGTTCAACCTAATTTATTTAATGTGAGTTATTACTTGAAATGGATTGATATAAATACAATATCAACCCTCATTCATTTCTCACTGAGAAACTTATTACCTATTCACTAGGAAACTTAAAAAAGGCATTCAATCAAATATTTGAGTGACCAAATATTCCCTATTTTCTCATGTTTCTATATCATTCATTTGGAAAAAAAAATATATCTATGAATTACTAAAGGACAATTCCAAGATCCTAATTTTAGAAGTTAAAAGATAGGTCACTATTGTACTTGATTTCCACATATTAAATGAGTCACACATTGTGTTAACATGTAGGGGATAACTTCATAAGTTTGAGTCCATATTTGGAAGTATTGTCTATGTAGCAAATGCCCACTAATAGCAGTATCTTTGGGATCATCTTGAAACTATGTGCCAAGTAACACATTTTTATCAAAGTTCATTATGAAGATGGAGAAGTAGGGTTTTATCATTTCACAAGGAGTGATAGTCCATGATGTAGATATGAATTCACTATAATGAATGAATATTCAAAACTAAAATCATACATGTGGTCAAATAATTTTACAAAAAAATATTCTATATAGAAAACTTACTTCAAGCATAGACTATAGTGTCCATGCAACTATCAAAGGCTGATCCTAGGGTCTATGGGTCCAGATGTCAAATTTCAAGAATTAGGTGACTATTCAAGAATCACCATCTAGCCTAAATTTTGAATATTATAGATCCAAAACTAACATATCATAAAAAATAGATATATACCTTTTTTCCATGTCATTTCCATATTTAACATAGTTTTACTTTCCATATTTACACTATATAAGTTTTTTGAATTCAACATATGCTTATATCTTAGATTATCATCTAATTAGCCTGTCATAGATCTAATTATCACCCTTGTGCATTTAATTTATATATACCCCTTTAATTAAATCTATGGTTAACACAAAGTCATATATTCATTTGTAGATGTGAAACATTTACCTTTTTTTACACTCCTCTGGTCACAAGGAATTTATTTGAATATGCGTACAAGTGGATCATTTCTTGATAGGTTAATTTTAGCCTCAAAATAGGTACATTTAAAAATTACTAATAGGTATATTTTAATTATATATTTATATTTAAAAACTTTTTTTTTTTTTTTGCCAAAATGTGATACATATTTTTTTATTTTTACAATTTACTTTTTTTAGTCAATATTGGCATACAAGGGAATTTGTGTACTTATGTTGAAATTGATTTATATAATTTTTAAAAATTAATATTTTCTAAAAAACATCTATCATATCTCTAAAACATATTCCTAATTTATTATAGTTTATTATTCTTTATTTTGAATATTCTAGGGTTTTGCTTATGAAGCATTTCACATTGTTTGGTAAATTTTTGATTCAAAAGAGATCAAATTTAAAATTAATTAGAATTTTTTCATATTTATTATTATATATAAGATAACCCATTTTTTCAAAAATATTGTATGAACTTCCTAAATTAAGAATTTTACTATTTCTAGTAGATTTTCACGTATATGTTGTACATTGTACTTTTGTTTCCCTATTTTTATGGGTTCATCTTATTTCCTATTTTTCATGAAAAAAATATTTCAAATTCCAAAACTCTATTATCCAATCAATTTATATTTATTCATACTCATTTACCACATTATTTTTTTATCCAAAACCATATTTTGCATACTAGGGTTATTTCCTTCTAAAGTTCAATTCAAATTCCTATATTTATTTTGAGATGTGATTGCATGGGCATAATTTAAATCATACCTATTTATATTTTTACTATAATCATGGTGTTGGTTTTCTTTGTGATTGGATGCATAATTATAGATGTATTTACTCAAATTCCTATAAATCCACATCCTTATATTCATTTATTTAATCTAACTAACGATAAGTGTCATATATACGAAGATATTATAGAACATCAACAACATGCTAAATCCATTTCTATTCCTTGTAGCTATGATCATGAAAAAATTAATGATAAAAATTCAAGTTTAACTGACTATGTTGAAAATAACATGTCTTCACATGAAAATGATAATGAAATTGAATGTGCATATAAGGAACCTCTTTCCCTGACATTCATTTCCAATAGTGAAAGGCCTAAAAGGGTAAAACTGATTCCTTTTAATGAAGGTGATGTAATATATATGAAATAAGATAGCATTGAAGATGATGAAGATGTTTCATGCATAAATAATCATGATGAATCTAAAATTTAATGTTTTCCCTATATTTCACATGATGAAAATGTTAAAAATTATGAGTGTGTGCTCTCTTTCTAAAATAATGATAGTGTTGAAAATATTGTGCTTTCTTTGGACCACTCAAGTAGGGAAATTATTCTTCCATATCCTATGGTAAGCCAAGAAATTTTAGGAAATTTTTCAACTTGGAATGATAATGGTATAAACCTTCATGCTATTTAATACATGGGTGTTACTTAATTAAATATTTAAAAACCATTTGATGATCCTCCTAACACTAAGAAGGGTGATAGATCTCATTCCTCTATCTAGTTCTGGACTATTAATTATCTAATGAGTAAGGTGGACCACCCTATAGTTTAAAATGAAGGTAATAAATTCAAAATATATAAGGTTTATTCATGTGAATCCCTAAAGGATCAAATCACTATTATGAGGAAGTTAATAAAGGAGTTACAAAATTAGGTCACATAACTACATAATACAACACATGCTGGTGTGAATCATGTGTTTTCATCCTCATATACCAATGTTGTGCCTAAAAATGTTTCATATCCAAATAAAAAGCTAAAATAGACCACATGTAAAATAAGTGATTCAAAAAAGTGGCCAAAAGGCTACTAAGAGTCCAAGTGAAATTCTCAAAGACATGTTTAGAAAAAAAGTGATAAAATTACCTCCTCAACATCCTATAAGGAGATAGAATTGGCTCATATCTCATCCTATCATCCTCAATCTGACATAGAAAAAGAGGTAGTTAACAAATTTTGATAATTCTATCTTCATTTTTTTTTAACAAACAAAATAAATGGGTTCATTGGTTTCCATTTGTCTAACGGTGGAATAAAACTTATTTTCACACTTCTTCCAAAATATCTCCCTTTATGTCATTGTATGGGTATCACTGCCATCATTAATTCAACATTGATAATACATCATAATATTTGATCTATTAATGAAAACATTAAACATAAATAGGAGGTAATATTTTGTTTGTAAGATAATTTAGCAATGGCACAAAATATAGAGAAGTAGAAACAAGATCAACACTATATTGTGAGTGGTATTTGAACATAGTTGATTGGGTCTTGGGTGTTTAAATCCATATAAATAGATGCATCTAGAGTAACTTAAAAGGGATAACAAAATTTCCCCTAATTATTATGTCCCTTATAAGATCTTCCATAAAAATTTTATTTTGGATTACAAGTTGAAATTACCCCATCCATTCGCATACATCCGATATTTTATGTATCTTCCCTGAAGAAGGTACTTAGACATAGAGTTTACACTAATATTAGGTTATTTGAATTAGATGAAGAAGTCTGAGTCACTCTATATCCTAACTAAATCCTTCACATGCACATTAGGAAACTATGGACTAGAGCAATTCTGGATTATTTGATCAAAGTGAAGAACCTGCAATCTGAAGATGCAACATGGGAGGATGAAGTGTTCCTATGGTAACATATTAGTTTGAATAAATAATGAGGATAATGTTTTTTATAAAAGGGATGGGTATGTTATATAGTTAACATATAATGCATCTAAGGATATTTGAGGCTAATTTATGACTTACATAGATTTATATTATCTTATTACATATCTCAATGTTCTTGGTAGGGTTGGCCTATGGAATAACCATGTTTAAGTAGAGTATATATAGGAGTTGGTGGTTATTATTTTATCATAATATTTTAAATTATGATCTTATCAAATTTTTGTGGAGGTTTCCCCCTCTAAGTGGCTTAGTTAATACTAAAGTATTCTTAGATTTCACCAATTAGTGTTTTACCTCTACTTATTATATTGTTGTAAATTATCCATGTAATTTCATTACAATCAAAAATCAATGTCTCAAGGATTTAGTGTTTACCATTCCTATTCTTTCTAATAATAATTCATTGACACCCATAACCCTTTCGGTTACTTTCCTACAAGTCATACCATAGACCATTTTGGGCCTTATAACAAAGCATTACCTAAATCTTGATATAAGTCATATCTCCCTATAACAAATGAGAACCCTACTTGTTTATTAATTGAATATAATTATGTTAAATTAATTTATGATCAACACTCTAATTCATATTTTTTTATTCATTAAATATATTTTGATGATGTTGCTAACAAAATTCCACTTATTTTAGGAGATCCGTAACAAATAATGTAAAATTTGGGATGTGAAACTAGGCTCCCAACTTCACAATTTTGAGCACAATAGGATGCAATTGGAAATCATGCTAATGCATAATTATTTACTAAAAATTAACCATTAATTAAGCATGAACTATTCTAAGAGATCAGTAGTGGTAAAGATGATGAATTCAATGATGAGGTTGAAACATTCTTTCTTGGTGAATTTATGGCACAAGACTTGAGTAACAAAGATATTTATATACTAGAATAATAATCAAACATATCTTATAATAAAAAATAAGAATAATTAGAATAAATGAAGAAATTAGATTAGGGAGATGCATGTTATGAAATTTAAGAATTTTTATCCTATGCTCCTACTCTTACATTTTTAAATCTAGTTCAAAGTGATCAACAAGTCAATGGAAACACTTATGCTATCCTCTTAGTAGTAGAGGCATTCAAAACTGAATTGAAAAATCATGAGCATAGTGGATTAGATGAAGAAATGGTTCCTCTAGAGTAGTGAGATAAAAATACATTTATCCAATGTAACCTTTCATATAGTCGAACCACCTATGAAAAATATAGAAGATCATTATCACGAGAAGAACCAAACCCAATATTTATGGGTGAATAAAAAATAAGAGTGATGATTTTGTAGCATCCAGGTCAGTTAAGGGGAAACCAAGTACAAGTAACTCACCAACTAGAGACCACACAAAATAACACATTTCTACTAGGTTGCATCTTCCAATCTATATAATATGTGATGATACCCACCCCTGCCCTTCACTGCAATACAATTTATCGGCTAAGGTATTTACTATAACTTATTCTAGGTGTTTTTGATGAGTTAAACATAGATAAATTGATGATATTTATGAATAGAATTTACATAATTTACATGAAAATAACATAGATGAATCTCTTTGGGATAGTTTTCATGAATGTAGAGAATAACATAAACGTAAATATGTGTCCTCTATTTTTTCAAATATCTCCACCGATCTCAAAATCTCAAACATGAACTCATTATATTTTAAGTGTCTAACTTGTGAGAATGTTTTGTTGATTGGAAATGAGAATTTCCTCTAAATATCATTTACAGGCATGCATTTTATTAACAAGTTCTATAAATAATTTATATTACTTTCCCTTTCTAATTTCATTTAATATTTTTTATTATTATTTGAAAGAGTGTGCCAAGATCTCTAAACAAATTTCATGCAATCAATGTTGAATCTTGTGAAGTAGTGTGAGAGCTCCAAAAACACGTGATTGCAAGAAAATGAAAATGTTTGCATTAACCAATTAGATTGATTAACCTTCTAAAAATGAAAAGTGGGGTACATATATAAAAAATTAGGGCAACATGAGGAAGCCCCTATTTTTCCTAATTAAATAATTACATTAAAATATAATTATTTTATGTACCCTTTATAACTAACCTAAGGAAGATTAAATAACATAGAATGACCATATGACCATTTAGGCAAAACCCAATGGGAAAAGTCACTACATTGACACCCCTATTTAAGTTTATCTTAGGTGAGATGAGAATTGGGTCCCGACATTGAAATCCTGATGAGGTACCCAAGTACATAGTAGTGAACCTCCATTAGAGGAAGAAGAAGGTGGAGCAACCCTAACCCCAATGAGAGCTTGTAGATGAATACATTTACTCTCTATTAAAGTATTGGTCATAATATCTATACATTGATTTGATGTTGGATAGTATCAAAGATCAATTAATTGCTCATTGATAAGCTCTCAAATGAAGTGCATGTGAATCTCTATGTGTTTGGTCCTTTGATAGAGAACTAGATTCCTAAAAATCTAGATAGTGCTTTGGTTGTCATATTAGATGATTATTGGCTTATCAAAATAGATACCAAAATTAGTGAGAATCCCTTGAAGCCATATTACCTCAGTGGTGGTATTGATAGCCCCTATTTATTCTATCTTTGTTTTACTTGCTTATTAGATCCAAACCAAGTGAGAAACTATAGCTTGAAGTGGACATTTGATTCTGAATATATCCAACACAATATAAATTTATGTATCTAATCAAATCATCTTATATTCCTAATTTTTAGTGTATCCCATAGTTTTGTGAACCCTAAATGTAGTGAAGAATCCACTTTTCTACTTTTCAATGCAACTCATGTGGCTCCTACATAAATTGGGAGACCAACCCAACTGCATAGGATGTGTCAAGTCTAGTGTGTGTGAGATAGATAAGACTACCCATGAGGTGTTGATACATAATTACATTAATGAGTGGTGTAGGACAATCAACCTCAAGCTTCACACTAGATAATAAGAGAGTAGGAGCTAGCTTACAATCAACCATGTTAAACCTTGAAAGCAAATCAAGAGAATACTTGGATTGTGATAAATTTATCATAAAATATGACTAAATGATTTTATTCCCAATAAAGTAGTGCAACAATCCCATGTCTATCATTGAAAATCTATCAAGAAGTGTAGTTTTCACTACTGAGATGGATGATTGTGAGCTCCCTATAATAAGGAAGTCATCCACATAGAGAACTAGGATTAATAGAGAATAAACATACCATAAGATGTAGACATTTGGATCTAAGTGGCATCTGGTAAACCCTATTATGAGGAGAAAGGAGTCTATCTTGTCGTATTATGCCCTAGGGCCCTATTTGAGTCCATAGATAGATTTCTTGAGTCTATAGACTAAGGATATATGTTCCACAAATCCTTATGGTTTCTCCATATATATCTCTTCTTTGAGGTCACCATGTAAAAAATCACTCTTTACATCCATTTGGTGAACATCCCATCGATGTGAAGCTGTGATGACTAGAGTGAGTCTTAAAGATGTCATCTTGTCTACAAAATTAAATATCTCAATGTAGTCTATGCTAGGCACTTGAGAAAAACCCTTTGCAACTAGATGAGCTTTGTACTTATCGACTGACCTATCTAAACCATACTTAGTTTGATAGACCCATTTGTAACAGACCAATTTTATTCTTTTAGTAAGAGGGACCAAGTCCCATGTTTTGTTCCTGATTAGGTAACTGTAATCTTCCTACATAGTATAATCCCATTCTATAATTCCAAATACATCATAAAAGGTTTAAAGATGTAATTAAATGGCCATGTAGGCATGTGAAGTCCCATTAAACTATGATCATGTCTACCTTGTATCTGATGGATTTCCAACCCATCCTCCAACAGTTTGAAGTGTATGTCTAGTCCAAATAGGCCTAGAATTGTATGAGACTTGTGAATCAAGAGGTGAGTCCTCATCATCTATAGTGTGAGTGTAATATGGAGGAGGATAATCCTCATCACTACTCTCATCACTTGATCTTGAATAAGAATATTCATCCTCATCATCAGGAGGATATTGAGGTGGATCTATGTCACTATCATAAGTGAAATCGATGCCCAATGAGACTTTTGAAGAGTATGGAGTGTCAAGATTATTTTCAAGTGGTCCCTCATAAAATTTTACACTCGTTTCAATGAAAAAATTGTTATTTTTAGGATGGAGAAGCTTATATCCCTTAACACCCTTTGCATACCCCACAAAGATGCAAGACTGACTCTAAGGGTCCATTGCCTTGAATTTCTTCTTGGGAACATGAGCCATTATTGGTGATCCAAACACTTGAAATTGACCTATTTCAGACTTGTGATCATCCCAATATTCAAAATGAGTGATTCCCTTTAAGGCTTTATGTGGAACTTGAATCTGAATATAACACGCATAATTGATTGCTTTGGCCCAATATTGAGGAGCAAGAGACTTTGGTTGAAGCATGCAATTTGCCATTTCCTTAAAGTTATGATTCTTGTGTTTGACCACACCATTCTATTGAGGACTATATGGAATTGTGTATTGCATCTAAATCCCCTTTGATGTGTAAAACTACTCAAACTTGTTGTTGACATATTCCTTTCCATTGTCAGTCCTTAAGATTTTAATGAAACATTCTAACTACTTCTCCACAAGTGCCTTGAAGTTTGTAAAGTGATCCAAGACCTCAAAATTATTTTTGAGAAAAAACACCTAGGTGTACCTCAAAAATTCATTGATGAATGTGAGAACATATCTTGTCTTATTGAATGAAGGTTTTAGAAATAGACCTGCTAAGTCACTATGGACTATCTCTAGCTTTTATTTAGCTTTCTTTGCTTTTCCCTTGTCATATTTCTCTTTGGGATGCTTCCTAAGAATGCATCCATTGCATAAGAAATCTAAGAATTTAACTTTAGGAAACCTTGAAACCATGTCTTGATGACTGAATTGCTCCTGGTAGTGGTAGTTTAAATGGCCAAACTATTCATGTCATAGTTTACTTACTACATCTACGTGAATAAGTAGTATGATAGAGGTCTAATATGGGGTAAAATGTGATAAGGTATACAACCTATATTGATGATTTTCCTTCCCATATACCACTAAAATGTCACTGTGTATCTCCTTGATGACCATTGAATTAGGTGTGAACTCAACTCACTTCTTGGCACCTATGTGAGTGATTTGATATACTGATAAAAGATTGATGGATAGTGAAGGAACACATAAAACATCACTAAAGGTCTTATCACTTAATTATATCAATCCTTTACCACTAAATTCTATCTAAGTGTCATCACCCATTGGAATTTAAGGCACAAAATAAGGATCTATATCTAATAATAGATCTTTTGAGGAGGCCATGTGATAGGAAACATCCGAGTCAATAACCCAAGTTGAAGGCTAAGAAGCTACTAAGAAAAGTGCCTTTCCCTTATTTTTACCCTTTTATTGTCTTTACCCTTTACAGAATCTTATGTGAACATGTTTTGAGTTGAAGACTCATGAACACCGATGTTGTTCTTCTCAAGCATCTTAGTCAAGGTGTCAATCTTATTTTTCATGGATTAAGATTCATCATGTCTAAGTTTCATACAAAAGTTACATTTGAGTTTATACTTCTTAGGTTTCTCACTTGAGGAGGACTCATTTGATGATTATATTGGCTTGGAATCTAGTTTTTAATTCTTCTTGTGCTCATAATTAGGTTTAGACTATTTCTTCTCCTATTTTCCACTGTTAGAAGGCTTCTTTTTGTCTCGATTGATAATCAAGGCATGTGATTTTGAAGACTTTAGTGCACCCATTTGAGCCAAATTATCTTGCACTTGATTTAGATCAATATAAAAATCATTATATGATGGAATTTTCTAAGTGGATCCAAGTACATGTTGGGTAGCACGAAATGTAGAGACGAAAATTGAATAGTCATGACCCAGTTTTGCAAGCATAGATAAAATCAACTAGGTTTCTATTTTCTCAATGACATATTATTTCAACTATAGTCTCAGTGATTTTAACTTTGTAAAGAAGCATTTTAAGGTGTCATAGTAACTTGGACTCAATGTGATAAGCTCATTATTCAACTCATGACCCCTCATAATGTCCAACACTCCAAAAAGCTTGTCTAGGATTGTTCAAAGTTTGTTCAAAGTTTTTGCAGATTTAGCATGAAACAAGTGGTTAGGAGACATTGATAAGAATAGAAACCCATGGGAATTGTCACATCTATTATATCACTTATCCTTTAATACATCTATATATGGCTCAATTTCCTCACCCATAGTGATCTGATAAAGTCCTTTACTAGTTAAGGTGAGCTACATTTTAGACTTCCATCTGAGATAATTAAATGGTGTGAGTGGTTCAATGTTTAGATATATTAGTGTAGATTATAATGAGATAAATTTTTAGAATTGAAATGAAGGAAAATAATATAAATCGCATAGTATAATTACCTCTTGAACTATCAATAATACCCTCCTAAAGTTATAATGCACATACGCACTGTCTTGGATGTCGAACACAGTTGAGAATGCGTCAATGAGTAATCAGTGTGAGAAATTATGAGAGGGACATCAGACATAGTTGCTAATGTGTCCAAGAGGAAAGGTAAAAAGTTTTGAAGAGATTTTTAAGCTATTATACAATGTGATAAATGGATATTTAAAAAGTCCTAAAACAATGTCACCAATGCATAGAACTTGAGAAAATATGCACTTTCAAAACAAATGACACCTAAAAAGGAGCTATGGATTAAAATTTATAGAAATTATTGGTTCTTACTTCCACATATTCCTATACCCTTTCCAAAAATGGAAAATGGAAAAAAATTTACTCTATTTATTCATTACCTTTCAACTCAAATTTTACATACTCCTAAACATCGCTCAGGGTTTCATAGTTGCTTTACTTTTAGTTGTTGCAACTACTTTACTTTGGGCTCTTGGATAATTAAGACTCCTTCAAAAACATGACTCAGTCTTGTAGTTTTGATCAGGTTCTTCCAACTACTTTACTTTAGGATTTTAATGCAGTAAGACTACCTCTAAAACTTGAATTGGTCTATGAAGAGTAAACTTTACTCCAAAAATACAAAAAAATAGCAAAAAAGTTAATCTATTTCTTCATTACCTTTCACCTCAAATTTGATGCCCTCTTGAACATCACTCAGGATTTCATAGTTGCTTTACTTTGGGTTCTTGTAACTACTTTACTTCAGGCTCTTAGAGAAGTAAGACTCCTCCAAAAACCTGATTTGGTCTTGAAATGTTGATCAGGTTGTTCCAAATGCTTTACTTTGGGCTTTTATTGCAGTAAGACTACCTCCAAAAATTGAATTGGTCTACAGAGAGTAAACTAGGGTTTTAAACTTACTTTAATACTGTTAGGGATTAGTAATAATCTAATTAAAGCATGATTATTTTGAATTAGTTGAGGTTGAGAAGATTGATTACTTCTTAGTAATTACATTGGAGAGGATCAATTACTTCTTGTAGTGTATTTCAGGTTTCTTAGAATGCTTTACTTAACTTCATGAGTTGGAAGTAAAGTAATGTCAAAAACCTGATTTGGTCTATGAGCAAGCTGCCAGGGTTGAGAATCTTGATTACTTATTCCAATGTAATTCAAGTTTTTAAAACTACTTTACTTAACTTTACAAATTTGAAATAAAGTAATGCTGAAAGCTTGAATGGGTCTTGCAAGTAAGTTGTAGCACTTTGAAACCCTGATTCGATCTTGAATCTAGGAAATGGTACCTAAGAACCCAATTGCTTCTTCCAATGTAATGTGGGTTTTTTAAACTACTTAACTTCATAAATTTGAAGTAAAGTAATGTCTCAAGAATGAATGGGTCTTGAAATAAAGTTGTAGGACTTTAAAAATCCAATTTGGTTTTGGAATCAAGTAATGGCCCTTTAAGAACCTAATTTGGTCTATGGAGAGTAAACTAGGGTTTACAAGCTTGATTACTTATTTCATATGGATGTCTTAGTAGATGAAATAAATTGATTTATATTAAAATATATGAAATTTATAAAAAATCCAAAACTAACCCATTTTAGATCTTTAAAAACCCAAAAAATATATACAAATGGATTTTTCATCAAAGGCTTTCTGACATGTCTTTTGAGGTAGATTAATAAAATGCCTCCAAGGTCAAAAATGGTGTCCAAGATAGAAGAAAAAACAATAAATGGTGAATAAAATAGGATATTACCAGGGAGTCTGATACATGAGGCTATTAGGTAGGCTCTAATACCATGAAAGAGTGTGCCAAGATCTTTGAATAGATTTCATGTAATCAATTTTGAATCCTATGAGGTAGTGTGAGAGCTCCAAAAACATGCAATTCCAAGAAAAGGAAAATGTTTGCATTAATCGATCATATTGATTAACCTTCTAAAAGGGAAAATTTGGGGTACATATAGGGAGAATTAGGGAAACATGAGGAATCCCCTAATTTTCCTAATTAAATAATTACATTAAAATATAATTATCTTATGGACCCTTTATAACTAACCTAAAGAAGCTTAAATAACATAGAATGGCCATACGACTATGTAGGTAACATCTAATGGGAAAAAGAACTACACTAACACTATTCCTTATTGTCATCATAGGTTTTACTCCATCTAGTTTCTACTTTTCATTTTTTTCCATTGTCGGTTTGGATTTATTGTTGTTCCTCTTTGGCATAGAATATTTGTTTTGTCTTATGGTTCTTCTCTTATTAAATGAAAGATGTATGAAAGGTATGTAAGGCTAGTAACAAAGATTATATTGAAGTGATTGAAATTTGAATAGTATTTGTTGAATGCTTACATGTGTTGTTGTAATTATTTTAACATTTTCATAATTATGAAGGCATATGATTTGAAATCGAACAAGTGGATTTTATAATTGTTTCCATTCTTTTCTAGATCCATAAATGTACTTAATGAAATGTCTAAATATAATGAAGGATTTAATATATTTATATTTTTATTAATGATCACGAACTTGTTGAATTTCCTCTTAAACACGTCTTGGTTTTAACCCTTAATAGATTAAACTTGTAAATCTTTTTCAAAAAGGAAAGAAATTTTTGAAGGATACTAAAATCAAATGAAAAATACTAATTTTTATTTGAAAGGGTGATTCAAGAAACCTCCATCGCAGGCTTTCCATCCTATCTAATAGTTGAACAAGACCTTGAATGTGACCAAAGGTATCTATATCAAGGATATATATGCCTTTTTTGTAGAATAACAATGTCCATGCCACTACCCCCTAAGCAAAATTGTAATATCCTTCTTCATCAAGATTTTTGATTACTTAAGCAAAGATGAATATTTATGCATGAATTCAAAATTTATAGAAGAGTCAATCACTTTATAACACAATGATGGTCTTTTGGAAGAAATACAACTTAGTATTCCACATGTTAAAGCAAACTTATGTTCCTTCATATTTTGATTTTGTCTTAAGTAATTGTTTGTAGTTAATGCTTATATTTTGGGTACTAAGATTAAGATTATAGATTCTTAAAATACTTAGGAATATTTTCCTATAGAATCACCATTTGTTTTTGCTTGAACAACATGCCTTAATTTCATTAGTGAAATAATGGAACCTTTTTTTTCTCTAAATTTTGATCTGGTATCCTTTTAGGAGATTAGTGGTTTGTCCATTTGAGCCCCATCTTTGGTTTGTAATTTGCTTGATATAAGGTGTGAGATTGGAGGGTGTCTCATTATTCTAATTAAATATTAAAAACATTTACATTGAGTAGACTATGTTAATGATACCAAATTTCATATATAGCTATTAGTCTAAACATGTTATTTGGATTATACTTATGTAAATGAATTTTCCTTTCTCACCTTTCAAAACCCTTCATTTTAGTTATCCCTAAATTCTATAAATAATTATTTTAATAAGATTATATTTACTCTTTTTTCCCACTTAAAATTTATTGTCTGAACCTTAGGTTTATATGGTCTTGATGTGAAAATTTTGTGGTTTAAAATGTAAACATTTATTTTATTATCAGATGCCAATATCATGTCAAATTTCTTCAAAAATATTCGTCAATTGATTAAATATTTTGAAATTTATCAAATATAGTTTACAAATGTTATAGTTGTTCATACCTTAGACCATAGACAAAAATCTATGTTTAAAATCTGATTAACCCTCTTAAATTTCATAATTCATGAAATATAGGCTTTAAATTGGAAAGTATTTATGTCTATTGAAATCATGTTTGTAGTTAAAGTCATTTGTTTAATTGGAAATAAACTTTTCATGTGGATATTTCATTTTTAATCTAGCTATCATCATTATCTACATGATTTTTCACATGTTTTTACTTATTTGAATATTTGTTTTTCACCCATTATGACTTAGTTGACTCATTTAAATATTTTAGGATTCAAGGAATTTTCATGGATTCTTGAGATAATGACCAAAATCTACATTTAATTGTTTTAGAACTTGAATATTTCACTTAATTAAATTGATTAAGTATTTGGACTCTTTCACCCCTAATATTGTGATGGTGTCGTCTTTGTAGAAGTTTAGGATTGATCAAAGCAGTGAAATAATATATAGTAGTGTTAAGCCCATAGAAACTTAAGTAAATACATGTGGCATGATCCCATCCAATCAGGGATCTTCAAATTTACCTACACATTTGGTAACCCAACATTAAATATTCAAATCTATACTACCATGTGGCAAGATTGCATTGACCCATAACTAAAGGAACAAATATATAAAATTCTAAAATCAGCTAAGTCTTGATCCATTTATTAAGATCTAAGATCATGCCACATGACCTAATATCATTTTATTGGGACCTTGATGAGACAAAACATTTCTAGGTCTTAAATCAACTTACATCCCCAACATCATTCCATGTGGTATGATCTCATTAATAGATCCTAATGGGGGATCAATATATGCAAACACCAAACTCTAGGGAAACCATAAAGCCTAAAGGCCTAAGATACTAACACATGGAAATATCTCAGAGCCCCAGACTTAGCTATAAAACTTATAGCATAAAAACATCTCTTATAGGAGCCCCAAAAGCCTTAAAGTTGGGATGATGCCACATGGCATCATATTTTTAACTTATAACTCACAAAACCTAGAAATATAATTTTGAAGCCACATACAATGATATAATAACACATGACACAATACAATGTCTTAATATATGTGGAAGTAAGGACATAGGAAAGGTTTGAATCCATATTAATGAAAATGTGAGAAGTGTCACACTCAGTTTTAATCAGATGCCTTGGGATAGTTAAAATTATTTAGAATTAGATTAGGCCTTGAGTTTATAAAGCAACAAGTTATTTAGTGAGGAGGGACCACATGGAAAATATTAATTACTAAGAGTGATAAAAGTCAAACCCAATGTCCATGTCAGTGTGTAGATTCATTAAAGAGACATAGCTTGAAATTTACAACCCCTGTCTTGCCAAACCACTAGATCCATGAATCGACTATGTATTGAATCTTAGTTATAAAATTAATTACAAGCATGAATCTAGCTGGGCCAAAATTATTAAAATCTATTAAAGGGCTAAATTTTAAACTAGATTTGACAAAGGTGACATAAATAAACATAATATAACTATTGGAGTTGATGAAGTATGGCATATATATATATATATATATATATATATATATATATATATATATATATTGAAAAATGATATAAAGATAAATACCTACCTTTATGAGGCATGTTATCTAACTATAGTGTGTGTTTGACAGGTAATCTACCAAAATCTCAACAACATTCCACAAATTAGCATTGACCCCCATATTAATACTTGTAAACCCCCAATATTGGGTGGAATTAAAGGAAAATAAAGGACTTAATGTTTTATATAAGATCAGAGGATAAATCTAATTAGGGGTTTTTCATGGTTTACTTAAAAAGATATTGTGACCAACACATTTGATTTTCTACAATTTCATGCTTTCTAGTTAATTTTTCTCTTTGTATGAGTCAAGGTTTTATGGATTCAAGTCTATAAATTTGACTGATTACATGATGAATCCCAATATTTGCTTCATGGAAATATATATTATGTGTAATATTTATTAATTGATATGCTAGTCTGTACATGTATATGGTGGAAAGTTTCCCTTAGTTCTCATTGTTTATATCCCTTATACTCATGCACCATCATTTTCCCATGGTTTTTTTATGATAGAATAATAAAGAGTTGTTTCCTTTAGGGACTTATATTTTATAGGAACATATTGGGTTCCATTAAAAATTAGGTTCATCTTTTCTTTCTTCTTGCTCTCTTGGTTATATTAGGTATATCAGTTTCTTAGTTGCAATTTGTAGTTACACTTTTATCTTGATTTCATGTTCATATTTGTTTCTATTTATGAATTGATGAATAATATTTTCAATTAACATATCTTTAACCATTTATATTTTCATGTCGTATTTTATTTTTTATTTCCATAGGTAGCAATCACATAGTTTAAAATGTTTATGATTTGTTTGAAGCATTCTAGCACAAGCACAGTTTCCTTAAAATGAAATGGTTGAAATGAGAAACTGAGTGAAGATAGGTGAAATTATACCAAGTAGATATAAAAATTTGGGATATTAATTTAAAAATATCATTTTAATGGAGGCATAGGCTCCAGAATATGTAATTATTAGAGTTGATTTGGTCATGTCAAAATGACCCGCAACATAACTTAGTTGTGTAATCGATTGAATGATCTTGAATAGGTGGCTAATTTGTATTCACTAGATGAATAACACATTATTTGTAAATATCTCATGTTATATTTAATTAAAACAACGATATTGACCTATAGGATTCAAAATATTTGAAATATAAATTAATTTTGGTAACTACACACTTGATAAGAATGTAGACACTTGTGTTGACGCAAGTGTCCTTATGTGGGATGGAATTATCCAATAAGATAGGAAGTTTTTAAGGATAGAAAATTAATATTGAATGATATATATTAGGTTTTAGGAATTTTGTATAGTGAAAGATATCAATGTCATAATAAATGATAGGGTTTTACCATAATATAAATAATTAGGCATAGTGAGATGGATAATGTGAGGATTATAGGCATAGAGGTATAAAATTGAATGCTATATCCCAAATAGATATTTATAAATTATAAAAGACTGAGATTCTATATAAATCATAATATTATTATATAAAAATAGTTTCAATGTAATTAATTTTTTAAAGGTAGACCATTAGAGCATTGAAATAATATAAAAATATTATTTAATATTTGTTACTTCTACTATGAATTATGTTTCCATTTTAATTGAAATGTTGAAGAGCTCTATTGTATTATGCCATTTATATGCCAAATGTGTGATAATTTTGAAGAAATGTGAAAGGATTTTATTACATTAGTTTTTTTTGCATCATGTATATGATATTGGCATACATTATCTTCTTACATTACACTATTATTATTCTACTTTCTCTATTTGTAGTGTTATACATTACCCAAAAAGGGTTGACATAAAAAGTAGAAATAATTGTTTTTATTACATCAAGATTATTCAAAATTTATGATCATAAGCTATAAATTTAGGCACAACTCATTACATATTTTTATTAATTGAATATTATCAGGAAAAACCCCTAACAAGGTAGTAGTAAACATTAATTAAAACTAACATGATCAAATACACAACTATGGGTTTATATAAATCTACCTTAAAACATGTTAAATTTTAGAAGATATATCTATAAGAACCACAAGGATTAGTTTTGGATACAATATCAAGGAATATGAGAAATCAAACCATAACTTAAGTATTTATTTTGCACCTAGTAACTTGAACTTATTGTATCTTCTCATTACTCTTAGAATTATTTTCCATTGAACTAAATCAAATACAGATTAACTTTGGATGTATAATAAAAATGTATAAAATTAAAAATTATTCACAAAATATAATCAAATTAACTATTAGAATAGGGAAAATCCCTGTTAGCTAATGTGATTTTTTTTAAGGTTCCACAAAAAAAATCAACATATAAATGATGTACAAAACATACATAGTTCATATATATTTTACAAAATATTTATCTTATCTTGTTGTTGGAAAGGCTTAGCTTAATCAAATGCTAGCAGATACACTTTTTACTCTTTCAAATCACCCCTTATCTTTCTGATATGATTTATTATAAAATAAAAGGCATATATTTCTCTTTGGTTGTATATCTCTATAACAAAAAATGGCACTTATCTAAAGATTCAGACGTCCTAAACAATTATGTTTTTTGAAAAACAATTCCAGGTTTTATTCATACACACCTCTGTTATACTTATTGGATAAAATTCTAAAGAAGCATTTTCAATGAATATAGTTTGGTGAAACCCATGTTGATTTTTGGATGTCTCCAAATTAATTTTTAATACAAACATTACTTCATAATAATTCAAAAGTGTTTAAATATTTTTTTCCATTTCCTAGTTTTATATGAATTTGGATATTTAATTGTGTGTGGTGAAAATATTATTAAATCCTATAATATTATTTTAGATATAATGGAGGTCTCCTGCATTACTAAATATGATTAAATGAGGAACTAAATAAATATTTGAATTTTATGTCGAGACTATTTTATCAAAAATTTGGATTAGATATTAAAACAGAATTTAATTTAGACAATTTTTTTTGTAAAATAAGAGTGTATAAGATATGAAATAAATCACACTAAATAATTTGGAACTAGCTAAATATATAAATATGCTAAAAGATTAAAGTACAAAAGAGTAATAACCTAGTTAGAAATTAGACATACATGAATATGATTGTGACTATGAAATTTAATATAAAGATATATGAGGTCACTATGCATTAGGAATAAGGATTCATATCTTCTTGGGATAAGGACCTACTATGCTTAAAAGGGTGCCTTGCAATAGAATTTTTAGGGTGTGCTAGTGTTTGATATGATTTTTTTCCTATGTGCATTCACCTCTATGTCCTTTGTGATTATGTGAGAACATTAAATTTCCTATGGAATCCTCTATGTACCTTCTTATTCACATGGAACCCTAGCTCAATAGACTATACAAGATAACTAAAATAAATGGTAAAAAGGGGTTAGTGTCTGAATTCATTGTTAACCTCAACACCCATTGTGTGGATCACTTTCTATATACCAATACTTTAAAAAAGGATCAGACTCCATGTAATTATTCAATGCTATAGTGGTGTGTGTGAAATATTGGTGTAATGATATATATTGGTCAAATTTGAGTGTAATTATGTGTTTTAATGGTTGTGATGTTGGATTTGTATTTATATTCTCAAGGATATTTGGGCTATTTGGACTTAGAATTGGAAATAATATGCAATTTACTCTCAATGTGTGGTTATAAAAATTACAATGTTTGTAACATAAAATATTCCTTCCAACTAGTGAAAAAATGAATTTAAACTATGGTTTTATAGTGGATTTATTGGATTGAGACTTGTGAAATGTGTTGGGTGACTTGTTAGGTGAATTTAAATTTGAGAAATTAGTCATTTTATGTGGGAAGATGCGGCTGATGGATCCAGATATTACTAGAAAGTAGGATGGTCTTAGTGGAATGAAATTATTTGAATAAGAATATCAATTAAAATATAAGTGTGTATTGTTCTAATAGTGAGTTTAGGATAATTTGAGTAAGGAATATGAATATAAAGTATTAAAATTTATCAAGGGAAAGTTTCATCCACATAGAATTAGAATAATAATGGTTTAAAACCATGTAACCAAGCATAAGTTAAATGTGTATATAAGGATTTTCACAAGTACATTGTGTTATAATTACAATTTAATTTTAGTGACTATGTTTAACACCCTTTTTATTCTATTAATGAATCAAAATTTAAAGTACTAGAGAAAATTAAAGAGAGTTATACTTGATATTAATTGTACTGAGTAGGATTGGATATAGGTTAGACACTAGAATGTTCTTCATTTAAACTGAAACATGTGTAAATTAGGCCTTACTTAGGATATAAATCTTAATGTAAAGATAAGAAACTTATATATAAGATAACAAGGAACAAATACACTTCTTTTTGTATGTGAACCATTGTGTTTTCTAGTGGATAATGGTTGATTGGGGATGGTGAGACAATTGAAGCCTTATTTTTGGTGAAAAAATGGATTGAAATATTCATACTCAAATTATAATTGAGTGGAGAGTGTGATTAAAAATCAATAGTTGTTTGACTCAATCATCGCACATCTAGAGGTAGTATAGTGGCCTAGAATCCATATATGAACTTCCATAAGCCATTATTGTGTAAAATGTTGGGAAAATGGTGAAAATGGGTTGAATTAACCACTATAAATGGAAAAGGATTCATTCTAGTGAAAAATTACTAAAAAAATAGTTTGATCTAAGTATAGTTTATATAACATGGAGAATGACAAGAATGTTCATTCTTTTTGTTAAAATTGGCACAAAAATTGAGCAAGAGACTGATCATGTGTCATGCACATGCTCTGAATATGATATTTTAACATATTTATTTTGATAACTAATTAATACCAATTTAAGTATGATTAAAACTATGTAATATTATGGAACATGTGTTGCACATGATGTACCTAGTTTGTATTAAAAAAAGAGATGGTCCTATACATAAATCTAACAACTGTTTCTATGTACCACCTAAGAACTAATATATAAACTGAGTGAAATTATGAGATTTAAAAAAAATCTTATTATGGGGATAAAATTTTTATCTATGATATAAACCTGGTCCACCTTATTGTCTAAATGGAGTGATTTTTTTAGATGTGCTTTGTGGATAAAAATTAAGTATGAACTATGATCAACTAATAAAAGCCTATCATTTCTTATTAATGAAATGGAATATTTTATCATAGTATCTAAGACAAGACACAATGTATTCCCCCTCTTTTGAGTGAGTTATGAATCTTTCAAATAACTAAAATCAAAATAAAAGTTTGCATGAATGATATTATAGAAAGGATTTAAATATGAAGTAATAATGATAACATTGGAGATCATGGATCATATTGATAATTTGAGAAAAAATGAAAAGTATGATACATTTCCAACTAAACATACATAATATCATGTATACAAGATTTATTATTGAGACACAAAATAAATAAATAAATGATCCATACTGAGTATGTGAAACCAAATATAACTACTCAAGGAGGGATCCATGATGTGGATCATGGCATCACAAACTGAGAAAACAATATCAAACAAAAGTCATGGACATGATGCACAGACAATAACACACAAAACACACAATAAGGCCAAGGGGCCATATACAATGGACATGTTCAAATGCCATTCACACACATATAAGAACACAACAAGGCTTAAATCCAAAAATAAGGAATTGTTAAATGTTGACAACTCATCACAAATAATAGATAAAGCATAAATTAAACAATCCAATAAATGATAAGAATGCATGGATAAGTGATGTCTTATTTATGGAATTAATTTAAAACAACATGATACTTGAAAACCTAGGTATCCAATCATATATCAATATAAAAGTAAGTGAGAAAAAACTTGTGAAATGTAATATATTGAGTTAAGAATAATAGGGATAGTCTTAGAATGACATAACCTGTGTAAAAAATACCCCATGTTAACTTTATTCGATTTTAAAAATATGTAGAAAGCCTATAACTCGTTTTAATTTGATAAAATAGATATTATTTTCATTAAAACAATTCCAATGGAATCAAACAAGAGCATGGCACATGACTTTCTAGATTAGAATAGTTTAAGTTTTGTAATTTTTTGGGTTTAAGACATGATCACCATATACAACTGAACATCTATATGTGGTAACCTAAATTCTCTAAAACTAAATCAAGTACACTTGTGAAGCATATTTGATATAAAATTATATATATATATATATATATATATATATATATATATATATATATATATATATATATATATATATATATATATATATATATATATATATATAGTAAAGCATAAATTAACTTATGTAAATCAACTAGACATATCATACATAGGTGTTAATTTTTATAATTTTTTAAATATTAAATATTTGATATGTCATGCATAGGTCAATCTCTATGAGATCATTATGTACTCTATTCAATAGATTTAATTCACTTTAAATTTAATTTATAAATCCATTTTCAAATTATAGGTTATGTTTATGAAATTACAATAGTTTATGGCCTTAAAATATAATTCTACACTAGGAAAACAAGTTGTTTGGTCTACCTTCTCCCCTAATACACCATTATCCAAAGTGTTCCAACGTCAAAAAAATCATATTAAAAATGATATATGTCATAGATACCATAATTTTATCAAATCCTTCTGACACAAGTATTCAAAAATTTACACTATTAAAGAGCATCAAACTCAATCATTATAGTACCTAACAAGCCTTACAAAAATCACAGTACAATGTGTAAAAGATAATATTTCTTTTGATCTCATTCTAGCTACATCAAGATAGTCATATGCCAAATTTGAATATATTTTATTCCATGTAAAGAAATATATTTACAATAATTTAAATAAATATTGTAGCTATATTCATATATTTTAACATTCATGGATCACATACTTATCTTAGGAGGGAGAACTACATTAACCTGAGTCCAATTTGGGATATGTAGGAAACACTTAGATTACACAAGGTTTTATGAGGATAGGAAAACTATTCTCATTACCCTACATCCCCAATTTATATAATTTTATTTGGTATTTTTTTTTGTGTGTAAGAGATTGTTTTTTATATACTTTTATGTGTCAAATATATCAAATGCACACAAACTAAAAAATAATCTTTAAATTCAATGTGGACACTACCATGGTCAAATTAGAAGACCCCTAGCCAACCCTATCCATGATTTTATCATATTAAATAATAAATTTTAATTTCAAGTTCAACACAATTCAAAAATAATCCTTATCAGTTACATTCTAGTGGATGACCTGCATAATAATCATAATTCAATAGAAAATTAGATCCAAACAAAGTTTCTATACCCAGTCAAAGTTACTATTTTTATCATTTCTAAATGTTGTATTTTAATATATTTATTATATTTTATGTAAAATTAAGTAAATGATATGCATTAGTTTGATTCACCATAAATTAAAATAGAAAGCATTCTGATGAACCTACTTATTTTAGAACATTATTTGTTGGTTGCTTTATTTTTATCCTAGGGTCTCATACATATTTCTATAAATTCCTAGCACTAAACTATAACAACCTTAAACTTTGGATATAAATAATAAAAAACCATTTAACCATCGTAGACCCTGAATAAATCTAACATAGCATCTCTTTCATTAAATATGGAGTTAAATTTATTTCATATCTATACAAAAACATCTTTTGATTGTTTTCCTATTTTATTATAATTGTTTTATAAATTATGTTTTTGAATTTTTAAATATAGTTAGTGATCATTGTGAAGGGATACATGGTGATTATTTTTACAAGTATCATGTCATGAGGGGTTTTATCCAATACTTAGGTCCATTTAGAACAATAAACATGAAATTTAGTTTCCATGTATCTCAAGGTATATCATAAGCACATAAGATTCCATTTTATACCATATAAATCATATTTTAGTGATTTTATTGTGGTTCACCTAAGAGGAGCATGTTGCCTAGGGAATATACTTTTATTTTACTCTATTAAATGAATTTAGTGGGTGTAGACACTATTTTATGATTATATAGAACCTTAGTCTTGTACACTTTGTAAACATAGACCTTGGTTGTTTCTCTCATTTCTAGACCTTTCTTGCTTCTACAAGTCTCACATATATTCTATCCTGTTCCCCTTGGCTTATCTATTATGTTAGATAGTCTTATGTTGATGACTTAGTACTTCTATATTAACCACAATACTTAAAATTTAATTATCTTACACGTCTACAATTTCTGAACCTGTACCTACTTTCTTACTCCTTAGACACTAATGTTCATGATAGACACTAGCACCGATGCTAGTGTCCTGCCCCAACACAAGTTTATACTGACCTAAAATTAATAAAATTTTTAAATAAAATGTATCATAATGGTTGATCTAAGTTCTTGAATGAAATTTATTAATCCAAAGGGATTGATATGAATATAAGATCAACCCTGATTCATTCCTTACCTAGAATCTTCTTACTCACCACACAACTTATAAAAGGCGTTAAATTAATCAGTCAAGTGAGAAAAGCTTCCTTGTTTTATCATATTTATATATTATTCATAAGTAAAATGCATATACAGCTCTAAATTTTTAAAGGAGTAACCCAAAAGCATGATTCTCCAATTTACAAGCTAGGTCACTGTTGTAATTACTTTTCACATATTGCATGATTCACAGATAATATAACATGTAGGAGATAATTACATCAATATGAGGCCCTCTTCTAGAGTATTGTATATGTAATAAATACCCATTGAAACTAGTCTATTTGGGGTTATCTAGACACCATGTGCCTACTATCTAACTTTTCCCTAAAGTCATTTGAATATGAAGAACTATGGTTTTACCATTTCACAAGGAGTTACAGTCCATGACCCAATACTAAATACACTAGGATGCAGGTGAATATAAAACTAAATTACTCTAGGTGATTGCATCATTTTCCATCAAGTATTATGGATATGACACTTGAATAAAACCCAAATAGTAGTGTTGATGTAATTATCCAAGGCTAATGCTAGTGTTTGTGGGTCTAGAAGTCAAAATTCCAAAATCAAATGACTATTACAAAATCACCTTCTAGCCTACCTTTTTCCTATTTTAGATCTATAACTTTAATAAAATTATAACTAGATAAGTACCTTATTTTCTATGTCATTTTCATACTTATCATGCTTGTACTTTTCATATTTAGACTATCTCAATTTTATGAATTCAACATATGCTTATATTTAAGATTAACATCTATTTCAGCTACCATAGATTTGATTATCACCATTTTTATTTTCATGTCTATATAAACCTTCAATTAAATCTAGTGCTAACACAAATTCATACACTCATTTACAAATATGAGACATTTACCGTAGGGTTTTACCCTCCTCTAGCAACAAGGAATTTGTGTGCATATGATTGCAAGTGGATCATTCCTTGATTGGTGAATTTTAGCCTCCAAACATATGCCTTTAAAAATTCATTGGAGATATTTTCTAATCATATTTTTATATTCAAAACCCACTTTTTGTTCACCAAATATTGATATAGATTTTTAGTTTTTTGTAGTTTACTATTTTTATTAAATAATGGAATACAAGATGAATGGTGTACTTATGATAAAAATGATTTATAGGAATCATAAAAGTTAATATTTTACTACAAAAAATATCTCATATATTTAAAAAATATTAGATTTATCCTAGTTGACGATTTTTTATTTGGAATATTCTAGGGTTTTGCATGTGAGGCATTCTATATTGTTTGGAATTTTTTTGAATAATAATAGATAAAATATTAAATTACTTATATGTTTTTCATATTTATAAATTAATATACAAAAACCTCTTTTGTTTTTCTAAAATATTTTATGAGGTTGTCAAATTTATCATTTTATTATTTTTAGTAAATTTAGACCTACATACAATACATTATATTTTTGCTTCCCTAATTTTTAGGATTTTCCTATTTCCCATTTTTCATAAAACAACTAATTTCATATTATTATTTTTTTAACAAATCACTTAATATTTATTCATCCTCATTTGGCATATTCTTTGTTAAACCAAAACCCTAGTTTGTATATTAGGTTTTTTCTCTTTCAAAAGTTTACTTTAGATTCATGTATTTATTTTGAGATCTTATGTTATGGGAATAGTTTAAATGATTCTTATTTATATTATTTCTCTATTCATGGTGATTTATTTAATTTTGCTTGGATGCACAATTATGGATGTCTTCACAATTATGGATGTCTTCAAGCAAGGTCTTACAAAGGCCCATCTTTTTGATCATTTTGTTAATGTACCTGATGATCAATGTATTTCGTATGAATATCTTATAGAACATCAAAAACATGTTAAATCTACTTATATTCCTTAACAATATGACCATGAAAAAATTAATGATAACAATTCAAGTTACAATGATTATGTTGAAAATAACATGTCTTCACCAGATTATGAGAGTGACATTGAATGTGTATGTAAGGAGCCTCTTTCCCTTAATTGAATTTACAATAGTGAAAGACCTAAAAATGTCAAACTCATTCCTTTTATTTAAGGTTATACAATATATATGAAATAAGTTATCATTGAAGATCATAAACATGTTTCCTATGAAAATTCTCAAGATGAATCTAAAATTCATTTTTTTCATTATTTTTCACCCACTGAAAATATAAAAAAGGATGAATGTATAATTTATTTCCAAAGTAATGATAGTTTTTCAAATATCACATCTTATGTGGATCAGTCGAGTAGTGAAATTATTCCTCCATCTCCTATGATATGTCATGAAATTTCAAGAAAGGTTTCACCTTGTAATGATAATAATATCAAACTTCATGATATTCAAAGAGATATAATTACCTCTTTAAACCTTGTTATTACATTATCAAATATTGAAATACCATGTGATGATCCTCCTAACCTGAAAAGGGGTGATAATTCTTATCCTTCTAACCAGGTTTAGACTATAACTTATCCAAGGAGTAAGATGGTGCACCCTATAGTTTCAAATTTAGGAAATCAATCTAAAATACCTAGGGTTTTTTGTTTTGAAGCCCTAATATATAAAATAACCAATATTATCAAGTTAATAAAGGATTTACAAAATCAGGTTCTATACATATATAATCTAACACATTCTATTGTTAAACATTTATATGTATCCTCATCAAATAATGTTGTACTGAACAAGATCTCCTATCCAAATGAAAAGCTAAAATAGGTCACTTCCAAAATAATTGATCTAAAAAGTGACAAACATGCTACTAAGAGTCCATATGAAATCATCAAATACATCTTTTAAAATAAAATTATCAAATTTCATCCTCCACAACCTATGAAGAGAACCACGTACTATTATGCATATAATATAATGCATGGGCATCATATAGAATTTGTTTTTCATTAAGGAAATAAATTCAAAGCTACAAATATAGTGGTGACTTTATCTTTGATACACCAACCAAGAAAAGCACTCAAAATATGGTTACCACTCCCAAATCATAGTACAAAAAACACAAATGTGGGTATTATTTTCACCAAATATGATACCCTAGAAGAGGGTGTTCAATCCTCTTCAACATTTGGGAGACATGGAAACACTTCCAAGTATGTGGGTGTAGTTATAATGGAAGTGAATCTCTAGATTTAAAGGGCTATCTCCTTGAATGTATCATGCAATGCTTATCACTTAAACTACTACTGGATTATGGGGAAAAGAGTTAGTAATTGCATGAATGGAACCTATTATATAAGGTGGTTTAAAAAAAAATACATGTGACTTTTACACTTATTTTACAAAGATTCAATACTTGCAACACTAGTCTAAGACTTCTAGGATGCACTAAAATTAGTATTTTGATATGAATGTGAGATACACAAGGGTTATCCAAGGAAAGTAAGAAATTAGATAAATTTAAAATAATAAGGCTCATTATACACTTAATATAGATTCATACACTTGAACTCAATTCATATGACCTGATAGGCTTAAACCATCTGCATAAATCATGGAAGATGGAGAGAAAGTAAAGACATATTGATATCACTTAGCTATTCACTATACAACTCTTCATGCAAGATAACAAGATGAGATATGAACTGAAAATAGATTTCATTTATTTTTATAAGCTAAAATTCAATGTTAAAACTAGTAGGGATTCACCATACATAGGTTTGATATATCTACAAAGGCAAAAATGGTAGCTAGTTATATAACTTTAGTGAGAGGAGAAAAGAAATATGTTCAAGAGTCATTGAAACACCTATCCAATAATGATAACTAGATATATTATATGTGTAAATGAGTATGAAATAGACAATTAATGTCTCCCAAGACAAATATATTCATCAAACATGACAAACTTATTTCAAAATGGTGCAGAGACTCTTCAACTAGAATTTGTAAAATTGCTTTCATCATGGACCATCTCTTGAGCATTTTAAAATGAAATAAGAGAGTCAACACATTTAATTAAATATTCATGGACACTTTATTTATTATTAAATATATTTTAGACACCTGCATTCATCATCTGTAGTCATTGATTGATTTCTTAGACATCATTATTTACATCTAGAAGTCACTATTCATCTTTGATCTTTGATTGAACCTTCATGGTGGCATATGAGTTTTAAGAGCTTGGTATGATACAAATTTATTTGATTCTACATGAATACCTATGTGTCATCCCCTTTCCACATTGATTATTATATCATATAACTTGCCTATTATTGTTTGTATATATAACATCATCTGGTCTACATAAAATCTAGTCAAACTTACTATGTTGATCTGTTGTAGAATTTGCTTGCTTCATCATTTGATGATTATTATTGATCATTAATCCAAGGTCTAAATATAATTACATTTGGCATTCACATGTTCAATCTAATCTCTTTGACATTTTAATCTCACTTGCACCATTGATCTACTTTTTTACGATCACCTACTCACCATTGATCATTAAAAGTAGCTCAGTCTTTACCTTTACTCATTGTTAAACATCAAGAACTAATCATCATCTCACTACATCCTACAAATTTGGAACGCATTCACCCCATCGATCTCTATGATGAATTTTTATCTTTAGCCTTGTTACACCTTGAACACTTTGACCCATTTGACTTATTATGCATCATTAATCTTGATCTATGAGTAGATGTGCACCATATATATTTAAGACCCATTGATTCTATTAGTTCATCCATTTTATCAATATTAGTGTATGATAGAATATTGAAAATTGATCTACCCTTAATTTTTCAACTTAATCTGAGTTGGTGCCACTTGACATCCCTATGTCTCTTCTCAAGATCCTACTATCATTCTATCTACTTACTTTATTATGCCATGTGGTTGTCTTGCATTCATCCTCAAGAATATTGACTCTTTGACTTAACACATACCATTTATTTCCTTTGTGTGATTAAACATGAGCCATTGATCTTATCGAGACCCACTATTTGAACTCAAATGGATAGTTGATGAGGGCTAAAATTGATGTTTGATTAACTATCCCTAAACATTTTGAAACTCAATAGTTATTTTCCTAGTCTCACTTTCCATGTTTACATGAATGTCCTTCTTTTCTAGATCAAATTTCTCAAAATAATTCTATTCTATCAAAGATTTTTATTGCAAGCAATTTCTTCAACATATTTGTCTTTGAGATAGTTTCCCTACAATAATGAAAGATTTTAGACTTTTTACATTGACCAATTTATTTCAGGATGTTTTTCTTGAACACTTTGTCTAAAATAATTTTGCCTTCATTGAGACTTTTTTATCAAGCATTTTGTCAAAAAGAATTTTGTCCTTAGATTTTGTATGCAATGCTTATCACTTAAACTACTACTTGCTTATGGGGAAAAGAGTTAGTAATTGCATGAAAGGAACCTATTATAAAAGGTGGTGTAAAAAAATGTTGTCCATGTGACTATTTCACTTTTACAAAAAATCAATACTTGCAACACTATTCTAAGACTACTAGGATGAACTAAAATCAATATTTTGATATGAAGGTGAGATGCAAAAGGACTATCCAAGGAAAGTAAGACCTTAGATAAATTTCAAATACTAAGGCTCATTATACACTTAAGACATATTTATACACTTGACTTCAATTCATATGACCTGATAGTTTCCCTAAAATAATGATAGATTTTACACTTTTTCATTGACCAATTTATTTTAGGCTATTTTTCTTGAACGGTTTGTCTGAATATATTTTGCCTTTGTTAATAATTTTTTATCAATCATTTTGTTAGAAATAATTATGTCCTTATCTTTTGTATTGAATAATTTGTCCAAAATAATTATTGTTTTTAGTATTTTTATTTTGAATAAAATGTTCAAAATAATTCGCACTTAGCTTTTTCTATGGAAAAAATGTTTGAAACAAATCAAACCTTTAGGATTTTTTCTCGAATAATTATTCTAAAATAAGTAGTGCTCTAGGGAATTTGTGGCAAACACTTTTCCTAAAATAAATGAATCTTTGAAACTTCTTGTACTAGATAATTTTTCTTGACAAGTCCCCAAAACTTAGCCAAAAAACCCAAAATAATTCTACACTTAGCCAAAAAACCTTGGAAAATTTCCCAAGTGTCACACAAGCCTTTGAGCCCATAGGTTCTTCTATAGTTTTCTAGCAATTGCCACCTAATATTGAACTATTTTCACACTATGATAACCTATCACTTTTATATAAGACTTCCAAAAAAAACTCCTAAGACATCAAATGGAATAATGACTAAACTAAAACATGACCAAAGCTAGAATGGCATATGAAGTGACCTGAAATGATCTACAACACACCCCATGACATTATAATCAACCCCCTATTTAATATCTTAACTATAGGGGTTTGATCCATTTTAACTTCTTGTAAAAAATGGTCAGCATCTTTTGTAATTTCCCAAGGGTGGCATGCTTGTTATGCCATGACTAGTTGCCTAATCATATCCATTGGGATATAGAGTCACATGTAAAATTGGTTTTACATATAAATTACCTTAATATGACACACAAAACAATATAAAAAACATGAACAAGACACAAAGTGTAAACACACATGTTTAGCCAGAGCACTTAGGGAACTTAACACACACAACTATAAGAAAACACACACCTAATCTAATATTTACAAAAACTAAAATTTACTCTTAAACATAAAGGTTTCATATCTCATTCATAGGGTTATGCAACTCCTTATCATTCATCATTTCTAATTGGAAAGAATTTCTTTTCTTTCATTTGATGATGACATATGGTCCACTCCATAGAGTATCAAACTTGGTAACTTATCTAGTTTTGCTCTATCTTCATCCCATTTTAACATTATGTCACCTTCTTGAAATGATCTTGGAGGTAACCTCATGTCAAAATACTTCTTCATTAGTACTTGGTGATGCTCCACATCTCGATGACCTTTATCCCTAGTCTCTGGTAACTCCATTAATTATGTCAATCTCACCTCTATTGGATAATTTTAAAGAAACTCTAACATATGTGCCAACTCTAAGGAAGGTAGTTCTTGAGAGATAGACATCCTAGCTTCTCTTCCATAGACAATCACAAAAGGAGAATTCCTTATTGACCTTTTGGGAGTTATCCTATTATCCCATATGGTTGTCTTCAATTTGGTGTGCCAAGCCCTCTAATTATGCTCCAAGGTTATCTTGATGATTTTGATTGGATTATTATTATTCAATTCAACCAACCCATTACCTTGAGGATAATATATGGATTAAGTGTTCATAAAAATTCCATTACTATTTTCCCAATTATATGTCTTAGCATCCATAAAAGCAAGAGTATTGTTTGACATAATAGTAGGACTACCAAACCTTGTTATTATTTTCTCACATAACTCTAATATAGAATATTAGTTATCTTACTTAAATTCTACAAACTCAACATACCTTGTAAAATAGGTAGTTGATGTGAGTATCATTTTATGACTAGCACTTGATGGGGGGTTTATTATGCCAACAAAATTAATACCCCGTTACATGATAGGTTGACCAACTTGGATAGACTTAAAAGGAAGGGATGAAAGGTTATACTTTCCTAATATGAAATTACATTGTACACACCTTCTCACCCAAGCATGTTAGTCTTTAAAAAGGTTGGGCTAATAATAGTCTACCCTCATGATCTTTGTAGCTATGGTTTTTAGAGGGAAATGACCTCCCACTATCCCATCATGAAACTTATCAAGAAACACCACAAATTGATCATTATCAATAAATATCAATAGCACACCATCCACAAGATAAAATGTAATAGATTAAAATCTAAAACATCTCCTTTATGATCTACTCATACTATAAGGATACTCACCATTTTGAAGAAATTTAATCACACCTTGTGTCTAACTCTGTACATGCAATAAACTAGCTGGTTGGGAGAAATCATGATTAACTAGAGCCTCCTTTTTTGACTCATGAATATCTAAAGTTAAGTGTTCACAAAGGCCATTAACAATTTTTTTAATTTGATATCAACATCATATTTCATTACCTTAGTGATCCACCCTGCTCTCTTCTCACTAAGTTCTCTGCTCAAAAGAAACTCCTTCGTACTAGGATGAGAAACCATAACATGAATTTTATTTTTTTAAACCATATGCTTGAACTTATTTAGTCCTCTTAAAACATCAAGGATTTTTTTATCTACAAAGGTGTACTTGACTGCATAATCTTCTAAAACTTGATTAAAAAATGCAATAAGTTACTTCACACCCTCATCATTTTTTTACATTAACATGGCTGAAATAGTTTCAAGGTTAGTAGATGAATGCAACATGAAGTCTTTATAAAAATAAAGATTCATTAAATTAGGATCTCATGCAATTGCTTTCTTAATGGATTCAAAACTTTTCTTACCTTCTTTAGTCTAAGAAAATACTCGATCCTTTTTTAGCATGGTTGTGATAGGTTTCACCAAAGATGCAAACACATGTATGAATCTCCTTGAAAAATTTATCTTACCTAAGAAACTTTAGATATCTTTGTTATGTAAGTGAAATGATAGGTTAAGAGTAACATCTATCCTTTTAGGATCAATATATAAACCATCCTTGGAAATAATATGTCCCAAGAGCTTACCTTTATGGATAACAAATATGCATTTCTTTGGATTAAAAGATACTCCATATTACCTACATATTTCAAAAACTTGTCTCAAGTGTTGAATATGTTCATTAAAATATTTATAAAAAACTATTATATCATCTAAATAAACAAAAAACATCTCATTAGTCAAACATTTGAAGGTCATGTCCATTTCCTTTTGAAAGATGGCACTAGCATTTGACAAACCAAATGACATCTTTATATAAGCAAACATCCCTCATTTAGTAGTGAATGTTGTATTAAAATAATCATATTCATTCACAATAACCTAATTGTAGCCTGAATATCCATCTATAAGAGAGAAATGTTGAGAACCTAGAACAATCTACAAAAGTTATTCCATTAAGGGTAAAGGATAGTTATCTTTGAGTGACAGCCTATTAAGATCCCCAAAGTCCACATAAAGTATTATCTCCCCATTATTCCTCCTAATATTAAAAATATTATCTTCCCATGTTCAATGATTGATAGGAAATATTATTTTAGATTCAAGGAGTTTAGTGAGGTCTAACCGCATGGGTTTCTCAACCTTGAGATTAATGGGTCTTTGTTTCTATTTGACTGATTTAACTCTAGGTTTCAAATCAATAGTATGGTGTACTGAGATAGGATCAAATACTTTCATGTCCTTATTATCCCAAGCAAAGGTGTCATGAAACTCTCTACACAACTCATTGAATGCTTTTTTCTCTAATGGAGAACATACCTTGCCTAGTTTGAGGAGTTTATATTTGAAGATCAAGACTCATTCATAGTTATCCTATTTTGCTAACATAATTTTTATTTATTATTATGATCATTATTATTAAAGATACTTTCTAGGGTCATCGGACATTTAGTATCTTATTTATCCTTAGTTGTAAAATTTGATCACCCAATTATTCTTCAAGTCTCCATTAATTCTTTAAATAAAATTCAGCCTCATTTTCCAATAAACATGCAATGTGCTCATCACTCTCAAACACTTACCAATACACCTTAGTATCAAGTGTAGAAGGTATGATAATTATCTTAATTTGAGATTGCTTCCCATATTATTTTATGGTGGTTAGAGTATCGAAATGATCTCCTATAATAGCTAGTCTATTAGCATGATTATTATGCTCCCTTAGGACTGATTGTATGTTGAATGCATTAAAGCAGTCAATCAGATCCCATGCCCTATGCCTATAAGACATAATAAAAGTGTTCTTTCAATTAACCATGTTCCTAAATTAAATAACAACTAATTCACTATCTCTATATACTTGTGAGTTCTTAATTCCTTTTCTCCTTACCCATTAAAGGTCATGAATCAAACCTTCATACTCAACCATATTACAATTAAAAATGAAATGGAACCTATACAAAGCATAATATTAATATTTGGATAGAGATAATAACATAAAACTAGATACTTCAGAAATTTTATTTGTCAAACCATCAAAAAATATCTTCCACATCTCTTCATCTTCACTTTCTTCATTGACCAGTAGAGGCGTCGGTATTCTTTCTTCATGCATGAAATAAACTCCTAGATAAATTTCCTCCATGAGAGAATAAGGATAATGAAAATTATTATTAGTACCATATTCATAAAGAAATAAATATACAATGCCTTCAATCTTGGAGGAAGTGCAACCATCTATAATAGAATCCCTTTCTTCATAAATCACATAATTCAAATTAGATCTTGTCTCAATGTAAGGTTCTATTTGGAAACTTGTAAGAGGTTGTGTCCTAAGTGTCACTTTGGTACCATACATTGTCCTAAAGGCAAAGAAAGATCAATTAGCTAAAATATATCTATAAATATTAGTATTAAAGTTCCTTGACAAGAAGATTGCAAAGTTAGCTGGGAGGTCAACAACAACTATATCTTGAAAGATAGGAAAACTATGACAATCATGCAAGAAAACTTTCAAGTTTTTTATTGCTCCTATTGTCTTGGAAGGTCTGTCATCTAATTGGAGGACACATTTTATATGTTTCTCATTTTTTATTCCCAACTTATCAACTACCACCTTGGGCATGACTGAAGTAGAAGCTCTACTATTGACAATGTAGTTATGGACTAGTTTGTCAGCCACTATGAGAGTGAGGAAACATTTTTAGGACAAAATATTTGACTTTTATTTGAAGGAGGGACACTAATTCGGATAGTAAATAAATACTTTTATTGAAGCTCTTTTTGACAAGCCATTTGAAAACATCCCAAAGGGAAATGGATGTTTTAGTAATTTTTAAATAATATACAATTTTTAAAGAAGCTACCTAATTTATATTGAATTATCAGAGACAAGGAAGTGATAAGGAATTTAGGTGTTCAAGTGCCTTGAAAAGTCTTTCCAATATTCTGATTTGGAAGATGTGTAGAGTTATTTGAAGTTATTACACCAGCAACTATACCTTATTGCTTTGTATGAGGCTTGAATGAGACTAAAGGTGCATTAAAATAACCACATAAATCATTTCTCTTGGATCTAGTGTTATCTGTAACTGAGTTTCCTTGATTAAACACAAAAGTGTCCTTAACTATGAAATTGGTGAAGATCTCCTCTTGAGGCTATCCAGTTTCACTTGTCTACATTTGAAACCTCACCCTCAGATGATAAGAGAGGAGTAACCTCTACTTGATAAAAAGAAGTTGCTTCAAATTTTCCCCTTACACTAAGTTGTTATAAGATGGAACCATCTCTCTTAAATTGGTGGTAGAGTTAGAATTATATGCATTAGCAGACCTATGGGGGATTAGTTTGCCATTGTCTTCTTCCTCTTCCATATTTCTATCCATACTATTGCTAATAGGGGTATGGATTCTCATAGGTACCTTGTTGCATATTACCTTGTTTATTCTGAGACTCTAGGGCTAAGAACTTTGCTTTCCAATCAATATTATTTTTTGTTGACCTAGGGGTAGATTTAAACATAGTAATGGCATTAAGAGTTTGATCTGCCTCTAGAGCATTAGCATAAGCATGATAAAATTGAGGCATAGAACTATTTTAATCAAATATCACATCCTAGAAGAGGTTATTCAAGCCTCTTCTATATTTGGGCAACATGGAAACACTTCCAAGTATGTGGTTATACTTATAGTGGAAGTGAGTCTCTAGATTTAAAGGGCTATCTCCATGAATGTATCATGCAATTATTATCACTTAAAATACTACTTACTTATGGAGAAAAGAGTTAAGAATTGTATTAATGAAACCCATTCTAAGAGGCGATACACCAAAATGTTATCCACATGATTATTACACTTCTTTTACAAAGAATCAATACTTGCAACACTAGTCTAAGAGTTTTAGGATGCACTAACATCATTATTTAGATGTGAATGTGAGATGCACAAGGACTATCCAAGGAAATTAAGACCTTAGATACATTGTAGATAATAAGGCTCATTATACACTTAATATAGATTCATACACTTGACTACACTTTATATGACCTTCTAGGTTAAAAGCATTTACATCAACCATGGAAAGACCAAGAAAAAACAAGGACAAATTGATATCACTTAGCTATTCACTATACATCTCTTCACACACGATAACAAGATGAGATATAAACTCAAAAAATATTGCATTTATTTTTATAAGGCAAAGTTTAATGTCAAAGCCAATAGGGATTCATCCTACATGGGTGTGTTATATCTAAAAATTCTAAAATGGAAGCTACTTATAGAAATCTAGTGAGAGGAGAAAAGAAAGTAGTTCAAGAGTCACTGAAATACCTATCTATGGACAAGAATTAGTTAAATTGTAGGTGTAACTAGGTTTGAAATAGACAATGAATGTTCCCCAAGAAAAATGTCTTCATAAAACATGACAAACTTCTTTCAAAATGGTGCAGATACTCTTCAGCTAGCCTTTGTAAAACTGCTTTCATCATTGACCATCACTTGATCTTTTGAAACTAAAATAGGAGAGTCAACACATATGGTTCAAATATCATGGACATTTTATTCATTTTTAACTATTTTTTAGACACTTTTATTCACCATCTATGCTCATTCGATGATTTCTTGGACTTCATTCTTTACATATGGCAGTCACTATTCATCTTTGATCTTTGACTGAACCTTCATATTAAAATATGAGTTCAAAGATCTCAATTTTGATACAAAGTTATTTTATTCTACATGACTACTTATGTGTCATCCCCTTGCCACATTTTTCATTCCATATTAGTACATGTTTATTGTCCTTTGGACATATAGCCTCATCTGGTCCACCTAGAATCTATTCAAACTTACTCTATCAATCTAATATGGAATTCCTTCAATTTAACCTTTGATGTTGGTCATTGATCATTGATCCAAGATTATAAGATAATGACATTTGGCATTCATGGATTCCATTTGAGCTCCTTGACATTTGTCTCTTGATCACACCATTGATCTACTTTTGTACAATCACCATCTCACTATTGATCATTAGAAGTAACTCAGTCTTATGTATGCCCATTGTTAAAAATTAAGCACTTGTCATCATCTCATTGCTTCTTTAAAATTTAGAACATATGAACCATGTCAATCTCTATGAAGTAGCTTTATCTTTAACCTAGTTAAATATCAAACACTTTGACTCATTTGATTCACTATGGATTATTGATATTGATCTATAATCAAATGTACACCATAAATATTTGGGACCCATTGATTCTATCAGATCATCTCCTCTATTGATCTTAGTGTATGGTGGAATATTGGACATTGATCTACTCTTGACTTGTCAACTTAATCTGAACTAGTGCCACTTGCTAGCCCCATGTCTCTTATCTAGATCTTACTATCCGTCTAGCTATTTTTGTGCTTATATCACATGATGGTCTCATATTAATTCTTAGGAACATTAAATTTTTGACTTAAAACATATCATTGATTTCCTTTGTATGATTAAATATGAGCCATTGATCCTGTTAGGACCCATTATTTGAACTCAAATGGCTAGTTGGTGAGGGCTAAAATTGGCTTTTGCATGACTTTCCCTAAACATTTTGAAAATCAATAGTTATTTTCCTAGTCTCATTTTTTATGTTTACACAAATGCCACTCTCTTATAGATTAACTTTCCTAAAATATTTCAATTCTATCAAAGATTTTTGTTGCAAGAAACTTCCTCAATATCTTTGTCTTAAGGACAATTTCCCCACAAGAATGATAGATTTCAGACTTTTACATTGGCCAATTTGTTTTGAACTATTTTTCCCAAAACCTTTCTTCGAATGAATTCTACCTTCATCAGGTATTTTGTATCAGATATTTTTTTAGAAAGAATTATGTCCTTAGCTTTTGTATAAAGTAATTTTTCTAAAATAATTATGGTCTTCAGGGTTTTTGTTTCAAAAAAAATGTTTGAGTCTTCAAAACTACTTCTCGCAGACATTTTTCTTGACAAGTCCCAAACACTTAGCCAAAAAACCAAAAATAATTGCGTCAAAATAATCATGTACTTAGCAAAGAAAACTTAGAAAATTTCCCAAGTGTCACACAAGCCTTTGAGCCTATAGGTTCTTTTGGACTATTCTAGAAAATTTTGTTTGAACTTGAACTATTTGTACACTATGAGAACCTGTCACTTTTATATAAGACTTCTAAAGAAACCCCTAAGACATAAAATGGCATAAGGACTAAACTAAAACATGACTAGAGATAGAATGGCATATGAAATGACATAAAATGATCTATAACACACCCTATGACGTTATAATCAATCCCCTATTTAATAACTTGACTATAGGAGGGTTGATCCATTTTAACTTGTGGTAAAAAAAGGTCAACATGTACCAAAGAAAAATTTAGAGTAAAAATAGATATAATTATCAGAATTAGAGATAGAAAAGGTTCAAAATGAAAAATAATATAAAGAAAAGTATACAAATTTACTTCTCAATAATTATAGTTAGTTTTATTAAAAATATAATTTTGGAATGAAATATTTAAAAAATGTTGGTTATCCTAGTGAAGAATTGGGAAAAAAATCTCGAGGAATTACTCGTTCTATTTCCTCATATGATTAGAATAATCATCAAGGCTTGGGACATATTTAAAATAATAAATAAAACAATTCAAAGATACATTTGGTGAATGTAAAATAAAAATAACTTACAAATTATAATAAGTCAAAAAATAAAACAAAAATAGAAAAGGCACCATTACAAAAAGAGTGATGGGCATATCAAGTGTTCAAAATAGGATTTCTAACAAAAAAGGTTACAAATCAAAACACACTTGAAAAATTTAAAGTTGTAAATGTGGTTATAAAGGGGGAAATTATAAGTTCTTCCTCATATCAAAACACTTGTACTCTCACTATTCATATATATGGTGCACAATCTATAGATGAACAGTTAAGTAAACCATATACTAATCCACTCGATAACTTACCACATGATCATTACATGATATATTTCTCATTTCCAACAATTTTTCATTGCATATAGTGACTACTTCAACTATAAATACATCAATATCAAATATTAAACTTAACATTAGAATTTTCCAACAAATACCAAATAAATAAATAAACATTAAAATTCAAAAAAATTGTTATCACCTACATGGTCTGTTGTCTCCTTGGCATCTATGTGTTGGTTCCATGTTGATGGATGACATATTTAGGTACTTATATAGACACATGTGTCATGATTCTTAATGAACTATGATATAAAAATACATAGACACATGATCTATTCCTTTTTCTAGTGTTGGGCCTTCCCTCTACTCATGTCATGTGGACATTGGTGGCATACACTTATTTGATATTGATACTCATAGGTTATATGGTTTGATAGTCACATTTAATTATAATGTGGAGCTTACATATGTAATTACAAATTTATTAATCCACGATTATATCTTACACAAGGTACTTGATATGATATGAATTTGACATTTTTTACTAACACATTTGATCCATGGGATACTATGACATGTTAATGTTGGTTTTATATGTTTTACTCTATGCTTTTCCTGGAGTGTTTTTCCTTAAAATTATCTTATTATTATATCATTTGAATATCCTCCTTTTATTCCAACTATTTTGCCTACATATACTTTCTTTAACATCTTCATATGTCAGTATTTGTTGTCTATACATTTCAATATGTCATTATTGTCTCATGGACATTTGACTAAGTCATGTCCCTTCAATTTTTTGGAATTTGAAAATGCCCCATGTTTTCAGTCTCCTTCGACCATTATCTTTTGGCTTACCTTTGACTTCTCTTATGTGTATGTTTAGTTGCTTGTTAAGCTTATAATATTAGTCTATAGATTTTTACATCATCTTTATCATGAATCTTAGGACTTCATGTGATCACATTGGTTTTATGTGAGTCAATTTTATATCTAAATGTACATGTTCCTTATATATGCTACATCATTATATTCACATAATATATAGTTGTCTTATCTTTCACTCACCTCAACTGGGGAAATATCAGTGTGGTCATGTCATAGAGGCATGTTTTCCAAAACTAGAATAGTTTTTAGATACAATGGGTACATGCTTTGGAAGCATGTTCTCCACGCTTATTTAGCACTCTACATCTCTAGTTTATAAAGGGGGAATGTTTTGGAAACATGTTCTCCACATTAGCACTTATTTAAATTTTCATATTTATCCATATATGGTGGGGTCATAATTTATAATCATGTTTCCACACATAGTTTTCCAAATTGGCCATAGCACATAGTTATATGATTTAGATTCACAGTTGTCATATAATTCTATAAATTGGTACCATTGATACACATAATTTTAGCATGATACCTATCTAAGGTGCATATTTTATGAAACATGTGAATAATATTTCAAAATATAAATTAGTTTCATATATCTAAAATGCTTCTATGAATTATTACCATAGCATAAATTTTATGTACTGATACCGCGATTAGACTTTTAAAAACTTTATTGACATAATCTATTGTAGTAGTTGATTCATTTTTTGGTATGGTTGAGGTGATTAATTCACTAAATATTTCCATGTTTTCGAATTCAAATTGATTTTATCATCTAGCCTCACTAGGCTATAAGTATCATTAGGTTTTACGATTGAGCTAATCTCATTTTATAGGTCGTAACTCAGCTTTTTTACAAATTTATGGGCATGGGCCTTCCAATATTTATATCTCTCTATATCTCCTTGGATATATGGAATTTATAGATTTTTATTTATTTTTATTAATCTCAATTTTGGTACCTTATAATATCACATCTTTTCTAAATAAACTTGCAAATGGGTAAGGAAATTATATCGACACATAGGTGTACTTCTAAACCTTGCTATTTAAATTTTGATACTTTCAAGTATATTAAAAATCCAAACTATATAAACTAATTATACATTATAATATTCTCTTGGTTTTAGGTTAGTCATTATCAAAGAACTCAAGTTGGGCACATGTAATGATAAAGAATGTATATACACCTGACTATGCATTCATTTCCTTTAAACTAATAATTTCATTACCAGATTAAAGGGGGGAAATGTAGACATTATTTTATTAATATATAACACCTAATTATTTTACCCATGGAAAACATATAAATTTTTTATTCCTCTTATTTTTATACATTTCATGTTGATAATTGTTCTTGTTATTTAAGTTTGGCATTGATGTCAAAGGTTCTTAAAAAAGGTGTTCATGAGGTCATTGAAAAATGTTCGTATTTCATAGCATAATTAAGAGGTATAAAATTTTATGAGGATAATGTAAGACATATGATCAAGGTATAATATCATCAAGAAGTGTTTCAAGGTTAGTTTTCAGCTTTAAGAGCTTTAGAAACCTAGTCATGACATTGGTCATTGTGATAAGGTATGAGTTTGGTGGCCTAGTGAGATGGATGATTAAAGACATAAGAATATATATGACATTTTTAGAGAATTAATATGAGGAATTGGATCATTCATGAGAGTCTCAGAGTGATCCTATGTGGGTAGGACCTATAGACCTAACATGCAACTATACTAGTTATAGACCCTACCTAACCTAATGAGGTGTCATGAGATATTGTCAAGGCATAGAAAGAATTTATGGTTGTGGTTGAGAATGGTAATAGGTTTTATGAAATATATATGAGGTTTTGATATATTTGATAGTGGATATAAATTTAGTTTCAATTCCTAATGTGATTTTTAGGTCAAGTCAAAATTTGAAGGTTAAGGCAAGAAAAAGTGTTTTAAGGTCTCTCATGTGCATAGAATTAAGGGTCTTCAACCCAAGAAGAAATTTTAAGTGTTCCTTGGAATGTTTGACCTCTACATGGGAAAATAAAATATTCATGGTAGATATGAAATGGTATTATCTCAAATTTACAATCATTGTTTTTTGGAATGAGGAGCTACGCTTTATGAATGATCACTAAGACTCGAAGATGGTTTATACCCTCAAAGAACCCTAACAATGACTTGATGAAAAATATATTATTATAAAGTGATAATAATGGTTTTTTTATGACTATTTTAGTTACTTTAGATTGTACTCAACTCTCCTAGGCACCTTTAGGATTGATTTGTTTGTTAGGTGTTTGAGTGGACCCTATAGGAAAAGCCTTATTTCTTGAATATTTGTTGTGGCAGTTAGAGTTAATCAAGTCAAAGTTGATAAATAGATGAAAGTTAATTCTTGAAAATTTTATGTTATTTAATTTTTTGTATGATATATTATATCCCTCAAGTGTTCTAAACTATCCTTATAGGTTGACCAATCACTAATAGGCCTAATGATGAAAATAATGAGAAACCTAGGTTGAAGTGAGAAGGTGATTAGGGATGTGTTATCATGGATAAATAATGAATCCAAGTGAATGGATACATTTTTAAATACATTTAATATGTTTTCATATTGGATATAATATTTGGAGATCATTTTAGAGAGTAAAAAGTTTCTCTCAAGTTGACTTGTCAAGCTCAGTGAGGTCTATGTAGAGTGAGGCCATGAGATTGGTCTTCAAGACCAATATTTATATTAGAGATTATGATGTTTTTATTTTATGTTATGATTTTTTTAAAATATAATGTTCATGAATTTAAATTTCTTTATTATGTGCCTTTAGGTGTCATAAGTTCATGTTTTCATGACTGTGTTTTGAGTCTAGTTAGTAGTTTTGAGTGGGCTAGTTGCAGAGAAGGGTTTGAGTCCTTTTGTCTTGAGTTGTTGAGTATAAATGACATTTTTATTACCCTTAGTTAATTTATATTATGTATATGTGTTTTTATTCCATGTTTTTTTTCAAAAATTATGTTTATAATCTAGTTGTTCAAGACAGAATTTCTAGGTATTCACAGGACTAATTGTGAACAGTACTAATGGCATGCTACAAGTGGTGTTTAGAGATAAAAGGAATCATGGATATAATATGATCTTATTAATGAAATATTTGAGTGACTTATAATATTTTCCTACCATATTATAATTTTTAGAGTGTTATAAAGATTTCAAAGGGGTAACGTGTGCTAATGAAGGCCTAATTGAATTAGGTCCCCTTAAGACCTAAAAGAGTTTTTTGGTCCTATATTATATGACAAAAATATTTTAATGCTTTATTAATGTTTAAGGATATCCTAAGGATTTTTTTTTTAATATGTAAGTGTTAAAGTGTGTATGGATAACCAATATGTGTATGAGCCTGAACCTAGTATAAGAACAAGGCCTATTAGGCCTAATTGTCTAGTTAGAGATTAAGAGAGTTGAAGTGAATGAGATGAAGGAGGTATTTTAAACAATTATAAATGTGTAGATAAATTATCTTTAATATTTAACATGGTTACTATATATCATTATCAAGTTCATTTGACCTAACCAAGTCAAGGAGAGGGATGATTGAGTGAAGAACGGTAGAGACCAGTTTGAGAAGAATATAAGTGTTTAAAGAGATGAAGAAGGAGATAATAATTTATTTTATGAGAAAAAAGGTTTTTCAAGGTTATAAAATGTTTTAGGTGGATGAGTTGGTGTTGAGTCATCTAGGGGGTGGTGCCTCTTTGCAAGTGGGTGCTTGCTAAATCTTAATGAAGTTAGTGATTATCTAGCTGGAGTTGGTGGTCCAAGTGAAGTTGGTGTTTAAATAAATATTGATGTTTGTATTATATGAATATAGTCCATTTTCATCATCAATTGGTTTTATTAACCTTGAGGGTTTCCCACTCAAATAAGTGTTCTATGTGTTATGCTCTTATTTCATCTCATGGCTCTTAATATGTTGTTAGTTCACTATATTATTTTGATAGTTCATGAATGATAAATTAAATTTGTAAATTTTTTGAAGAATTATTCACACCCATACCCACTCTCATTAATTATGCTTCCAATAGTTATTATTATATCCTAGTCCTTTGAGGAAAGTCTAACAACTTGAAGGTGATCCTAAGAAGCACAATAATGCCTTGTGATCAATAGGAAGAAAAAATGTATGATAAAGAAGTATACTATGATAGTTAATAAAGAGAATATATATTATACCTTGAAGCTAAGATCATAAGTACCCTTGATTATTTGAAACATTAAAATAAGACTATCAAGGATCTCAAGACTCAGTTAGAAGATGTCAATATAAGGTGTAAGTCAAAGTAAGTTGAGTATGAGCAGTTGAAGACAAACCTATATTCCTTGAAGGTTGATCATCAAGATCTCTAGAAAAAGAGAGAAAGTATGATAATGAACATGATAATTTAGAAAAATTCAAGAGTACTAACATGAAAATACCAATTAGGCAACCTAATGCTATAAAGGATAAGTCATCATGGAACCATGGTAAGTATAGAAATGTTATTTGCTATATCTATCAAAATATAGGACACATCATAAGATTCTAATCTAATAAGGTTATAAGGTCCAAAAAATTCAAAAAGACATATGAAGCTCCTATAATGCATTATAAGGATCAAACATTTATATGGAAGCTAAAACAAGATAGGACAGATCAAATTGAGCTCAAAAAGCAAGATGGACTATTTACCAAGGAGGTATAAAAAACCAAATAGGACTCTATTCTAGTTGAGATTTCATTTAACATTCAAGATGAAGGAATTAAATTTTATATAGATATTAGTTTCTCAATCCACATGACAAGATATAAAAATGACTTCATCTCATTGAAGAATAATGTTGCAAGAAAAATGAGGTTTGGAGGCAACACAACTACCAATATAGTTGGCAAGGGTGTGTTGAGTTTGGAAAATGTAAATACCAAGACACGACATGTGTTATATGTGGACAGGTTGAAATATAACCTGATCAATATGATTCAAATGTTAAATCAAGGACAAATACCAACCTTTAATGATAAAGGGTGTGATATAAGGATATCCAAATTAGGAAGGATAATTGTTAGTGTCAAGAGGACTAAGAACAACCTAGACGTACTATAAATGAGATAAAGAAGCAGATATGTTTCATGAGAAAGATAGATAAAAGTTGTATATGCAACATAAGGAAATTTTACCTAATCTTTGATAACCTGGTCAGTATTAGCACTAAGAAGTCTGTGAAGAACATGCCAAAGACCATAAAACCTAAAAACATACTCATGCAAGCATGAAAACATGGTAAGTCGAATATAAGAAGGTTTAAGTTAAAGGAATACTATACTAAAATACACTTGGAGTTAATACACACTGATCTCTAGTGATCTACAATAATTCAAAGAATTCAAGGAGATAATTACTTCATGTTACTAATTGATGATTAAATAAGAATACTTGGGTTACATTCTTGAAAGAGAAATCAAATTATCTGGACAAGTTCAAGGAATTTAAGGCTCTTATTGAGAATAATATTAATGATAATATAAATTTTCTAAGATCTTATAGAGGAGGAGAGTTTTGATCTAATGAGTTTAATGAAATATATGAGGTTTGTGGAATAAGGAGATAATTCTCAATAGCTAGGACACCTTAGTAGAATGGGGTAGTGGAAAGGAAGAATAATATAGTTCAAGAAATTATTATAACTATGCTAAATGAGTCTATATTATTTATTGGATATTAGAGAGAGAGGTAGTAGACATAGTTGAGGACTAATGGCAACAAAATTCCTTATGAACTATGGAAGGGTAAACCTACCAATGTACAACACTTTAGAGTTTGGGAGTAAAGTTTTCATTATAAGAGATGATGAATACTTGGAAATGTCTAATTCCATTTATGATGAAGGCATATTATTATGATACTCATTAATGATCTCAGCCTATATATGTTATAAAAAGAGACTACAAAAGATAGTGGAAAGCACCAATGTGAAGATTGATGAGATAAAGAAATTTCACTCATAGTCAGAGAACACTTTAGATAATATGGACTTGAAGAATGAAGAGGATACTATAAAGGTTTATGAGGAGGAAAAATAAGTTGAAGTGAGATAAGACTCAAAAGGAACCTCAAGATAGATTCAAAGAGATCATCCATAATCTCAAATCATTAGAAACAATAACGTAAGTATGAAAATAAGGAGAAGACTAGTAAGTAATCTAAATCAAGATAATGTTGATATATGATACAAAGGTAAGGGGATAAGTCTTAAAAAACATAATTAATGGTTCTAGCCTTGTCCAAATATTTCATTCACTTTCTATGCTTGTCTTGATTATCCTTACACCAATCTATTTTTATTCTTTTTTGCTCACTATGATTTTTAGTATCCTTATTTAGAAACTATTTATTGTATACTTATATTTACTTATTTTAAGTGATTATACCTTTATGATGACAATCACACTCATTATCTACCTCATTGCATTCATTTCCTTAAAAAATTTCCCTTCACACCTTCACTATCTTCTCGCTAGACATCTTTCCTAGGCTTCAAGGGTCATATCTTCACATAAGAATTAGGTAGTCAATATATTTACAGGGATATTCTCAGATGAAATTATTATAATTGGTCCAACCCATTAAAAATATTCAAACACACTTCAAGATTAGTTTCACACCTCATGATCACAAAGTTCCTTTAAGGCTTGCATCATTTTTTCTCTAATTTTTGACTTGTACCAAAAAATTACAACTAATAAAAATATCTAAAAGGTATTTCAAGGTATCCTCTATCTATTTTATTTATATAAATTTGAGTTTAGACCTCCTTTCTAGCCCTAAGACACTCCAATTTGGCCTATTTGAGCCTAAAGATAACATAGTCTCTAGAAATCCAAACCAGAGTGACTATACAGGTCTAAAACCAATTGAATATTTTAGTTCACCTTGAATTTATTTATAATACAAATTTTTGGAAAATTTAGAAGCTGAGAACTCATGAAATCCTAAAAACCCTAGTCTAGGGTTTTCTTAACCCTGCACAAACATGAGAGGGTACTAATTTAATTATCTTGAGATTTATTATGATTAAAAATAAACTAATGCCATGGTTAGGTATATCTTGGTCTTTTTCATTTCACTAAGGTCTTAAAAATAACAAAACGCAATATACTATGCACTCTAATATTGATTGTATAAGGTTCCATCAGTCCATTCTCTTTCAAATACCTTTTAAACCCTATCTGGGTTACTTCTCTAAGTTTGACCTCCTTAAATACATTATAAACTAATATTATTAAATGTCCATTCACCTACCCATGATCCATGGCACTTTTCTTTGTTCCTTGACTATTCAAATAGGGCATGACTATTCAAGCTTGTGTCTTGTTTGATGCAATGATTCTTATTTAATATGTTCACCAACTTTAAAGGGTGATTATCCACATTTTTTCCTCCTTATTCCATGTTAATGCTCATTCAATAAAACATTTTTTAATGTTTCCACACCTTATATATCTTCCTTATCACCTTAAACATAGGGTTTGGACTGTATACATAGGGTTTTATCCTTCAAGGGGATTGAGTGTTAAAGTTTCAATCTCTAACTAAGTTTCATTGTATGAATTAGTTTCCAACCAATCATAAAATTTCCTATATCACTTTTAAAACAACACAAAGGTTTGTAGATACACAACACTAAACAAAACCCTACTCACCTTTAGGCTAGTATAACACATGTGCAAAATTCACCAACATAGGACACTTTTAATTTCTTGATATCATTATAATATCAACAATACATTCCAATCATATGTGACTATAAGGAAAACAATTCCATGATTACTCTGTTAGGTAAATTTTCCTTGTTTTGTGTTGAGTGAACTACACCTTCTTGTTCTCACTCTTAAAACCTGTATTCTTTGAATTCAAACTTGTAACAAACACATTATAAACCTACATATGGATTTAAGGATTACTCAATGAATTCATGATCAATATTAAGAAATACTAAATAGAGAGGGAGTAAAAAAACTCATAAAAACTTTATTTTTTCAATAGTTCATCTTCTCATTACATGAACAATCCTTGAAAGGACTTTGATGAATTTTCTTGAGAGGTTACACCTTGTAATTAATTTTTCCCCTAATTTACTTCTTTGATAATTTCCTCACACCTCTCCTCCTATCTCCTCTATTCCATCCCACTCATTACAATGACTTTTCCTTGCCACTTCAATGTAGGTCTCATGGTAGTTACATCAATTTGGCTATCATAACCAACTTCTATGTACAAGTGTGGTTCACATTGGTTTATGTGACTTGACTTAACGACTAAACATGATATTCATTAAATACTCATTATTATGTCTTGATTAGACTCCCAAAAATAATTTTTTTGCCTAACCATTCCAAACCATGCATACGACCCTCTTATTCTTTTTTACAACATTTGAATTATGAAATTCCCTAATTTGGAATGAAAAATCCTAGAGCCTATAGAAATAAATCTCAACAACTCAAATAGAATTATAAGAAATAAATTGGCATAAAAAGGTTCCTTTCACATATTTACATCCACAATTGACCAACTTTGACTCACTTTTGACATAAACTCAAAAATGGTGTTTTTTGTAGCTTGATGTTCCTGCATCATACTCCCTAGGAGGGAGAAAATTTGTGCCATAAAATTTATTTATTGCCTTCTAATTCCACATTTGGATTTTGTTCACACTCAAAATGTTTCTATTCCTTTTTTCTTGTTCCTTTTTCTTTGCTAAACTCTTGTATTTATTCCTTATGGCTATGTCTAGTTCCCTTGTCATTGCATCTTCTATCTCAATGAGGTGTTTCAACTAATTTACCTATATTTTTTATACATATTTAAAATATTATATGTTAGTTTTAACCTAATCATACTTATTTGTAACCATATATGTCTTATTCTCTTTACTCATGTCTGTTTCATAGCTTGCTTTCTCATAAATCTCACTTGATTATTGCCTTTTGGGTGATGTTTGTTCCTTATTCATAATAAAATATTATTAATTAAGCTATAGTTGGTTCTTATACATGTCAAAATCTATCATTTTTCCCATTACACTCTCTTTTACTACCTCTTCTTCACATTTTTCTTCTTTTTGATGCTTCTTCCTATGACCTTGTTCATTATGTAAGAACAACTTCCTATCCCACTCATCCTCAACATAGTAAAATGTTATTTGTAATAATTTTTAATTTCCATGTCTATTTTTATCAAATTTAAACTCATATTTATCTTGACCAATTGATTAAATAACCTTTTTCACTTCTTCATACTCTATTTGAATGCTAACTAGCTTGCTTGCTTGCATCCTCATTTGCACAGCTCCTTGTGCTTCTCTTTGTTGATATTTAACTATATTTTCATTGATATTTTATTAATATGAGTCACCTCATTTAATACCTTTTGATGGAGTGAATATCTATTCCAACATCTCCAACTCTTCTTGCCAATTGGAAGCATCCTTATCTTCAAAATCCTCATCAAACCTTGGTCCACATTACTCTTCATCCTCTTGGGCAACTTATTATTTGTCTTCTCCATTGATTCCATAATTTTTGAGAGTAAAATAAACCTCCTCATTCTGCATACCATGCTTATCAATAACTCTTTGAGGTGCATCATCCTCAAATTACTTCGATACACACTCATTCATCAATGCAATTGTTTCCTTATACATAATGTCTTCATCATTGGAGTGAACTTCACATACATCAACATATACAACATTTGAAAAAAAATATGACAAACACTTATTATATGTTATGCATTCATATTCTTGCTTACATGGTTGTACCTTAACTTCTTTGGCTTTATTTACTTGGATCATCTCTCTTATTTTCTTTGTAGTCTTGTACTCTTCCTCAATCTTATTTCTTTCTTTAGACACACCTACAATGTGATTATCTTGGGCTCTTTTAATGCTATTTTCAACCCACTTTCTACATTTTACCTTCTTGGGCTGTAACTTCTCTTTTCATCTCCTTCATGCTTCATGCCTTGATTATCTACCCTGACAACTTGATTTACTTTGCCTTTTGTTATTTTCTTCCACACTTGTGCTTTATTTCCACCTATGCTCTTGTCTTTCTTGACATCTTTCTTGAGATTCATCCTTTCCTTCTCAATACCTATTTATTTCATCCACCTATGCCAAACATATACATGCCCTTGTTCTCTCCTTAAGGGCTGTAATTTTTTGTTCTTTTTTCTCAATTTACATATTAGATATTTATTCTTCATGGATGTAATAAAAATAAGTATTTATACATTCATTTACCTCTAAATATGACTGAAAAAATCTTGTCTCTTCATTCATGTATTCATGGGTGATCTTATTGTCTTATTTACATGTTTATTCTCTTGTTTTAAGTTCTAGACTTGGCAATGCATCATAGTATTCCTCTTCCACTTCATCTTAAATATGTGGAATGTCTTAAAATTTCATCAATTTGTCTTCTACAAGAGGTTCTATTTATTTGTCATCCTCTTTCTTCTTGATGGGTGATGTTCTTGGCCCATCCTTCATCAACTTTGAGGCCTCATGATTGGGCTTATCTAAATTTGTCTTCATACCTACATACACAATCTTAAAATAAATGTTAGCATATAAAATTAGAGAGAATATAATCTCGTTGAATGTATTTGGCATAGACATTTTCCATAGTCTCTTATTGTCTTCACCCTCATGTTCTCTTCTTAGAATTTATCTCTTATTATTTTTATATTCAATGATAACTCTCTTCTCTATCTCTTTGTCTTGTTTCTCAACTGGAAACATCTCATCCCTCATTCCTCTTTTGGATATATTATCTTTTCTCTTATCATTCTTTAAGACACTCATCTTGTGCTCTTTCTCTTTCACAAGTGACTCTAGTGGCCACTTCACTCTTTTCCTCATATTTCAACTAGTCCATTGGCTTACTTATCCTCTCAAGAGATTAACCATGGGATTTATCTTCTCTATACTCTAACATGATTCTCTTATCATGCATTCTAATTCTCTCTACCTTCATCTTCTCACTTCTTCTTTGCTTTCTATGCCTATCTAGACCTTTCTTTTAGTAATATCAACAATATTACCTTTTAGAAATATATTTGGCCTTTCCTCTTCTTTTAGTCCTCTATCTAGGACCTCTCCTTATCCTCTTTGACTCTCTTTTGGAATATTCATTCTTCTCTTGAAGATCCAATGCTCTCTTTTCTATCTACCTTATCTAGTCCTATCTTGAATAGCTTCTAGTCCTACTCAAAGTAATTTAGGGATTTATAATATTCTTATTATCAAATTTATGTTTATCAGTACTAATCTCAATAATTTAGACATGTTTCTTTCTTCTCCCATAATACCCTACAAGTCCCATCTCATGCATATCTCATAACATTATGCATTCATCTCAAATCAACAAGTTTTAAATAATTCAAAACAAAACTTTAATCAACTTAACATTGATCTGATACAAAATTATGTAGAGGTAAGGGGATAAATCTCCAAATAAATAATTATTGGCTCTAGTCTTGTCCAAATATTTCATTCACTTGCTATGCTTGTATTGATTATCCTTGAACCGAAATACTTTCACTCTCTTTGATCAATACATTTGTTAGTATCCTTTCTTAAATCTATTTATTGTAATTTTATATGTATTTATTTGAAGTCATTATAAATTTTCCATGATATTCACACTCATTCTCTACCTCATTACATTCATTTCCTTCACAAATTTCCCCTCACACCTTTACTACATTTTCACTAGGTAACTTTCCTAGGATTCAAGGGTCATATATTGATATAAGCATTAAATATCCAGTATATTTGCATGAATGGTATCAAATTATCCTATAGTAATTGGTCCAACCCCTTACGAATCCTTAATTACACTTCAAGACTAATTTCACACCTTATGGTCACAATGTTCCCTTAAGGATCGTAGCCCTTTTTATATGATTTTTGATTTATACCATAAAATTACAACTGATCAAAAGATCCAAATGGTATTTAAAGTTACTCGCTATCTATTCCCACCTTCTTGTCAAATTTATTTATCTAAATCTGAGTTTAAACCTCCTTTTTAGCCTTAAGACACTCCAATTAGTCCTATTTGAGCCTAAACACAATACAGTCTATAAAAATCCATACCAAAGTGACTTTATAGATTTGAAACCAATTTATTCTTTTAGTTCACCTTAAATTTAGTGATAATACAATTTTTTGGCAAATTTTGATGGTGATAACTCATGAAATCCTTAAAATAATAGTCTATGGTTTTGTTAACCTTGCATAGGTTAGAGTGTACTAATTTTATTATATTGAGTTTTATTATAATCAAAAGGAAACCAATGCCACGGTTAGGTCTATTTTGGCCTTTTTCAATGCACTAAGGGCTTAATAATAATGAAACATAGTAGACTATGCACTCTAATGTTGATTGTGCAAGGTTTCATCAATCTATTATTTTTCAAACACCTTATAAATCCCACCTAGGTTACTTTTTTAAGGTTCAACTAATAAACTACATTCTAAACTCACATTATCATAGGTCCATTCACCTTCCCTTTATCTATGTCACTTTTCTTTGTTCTTTGAATATGAAAACATGGTATGACTATTTAGCCCTGGTTCTTATTCAATTTAGTGATTCTTGTTTAATATTTTCACCAACTTCAAAGGGTCCTTATCCAAATTTGATCATCCTTATTCCTTGTCAATGCTCATTCAATCAAGTCTTCTTTCATGATTCCACACCTTGTCTATATGACTCAACACCGCACACATAGGGTTTTGAATGTATACATAGGGTTTTATCCTTCAAAGGGACTAAGTATTAAAGTTTAAATATCTAACTAAGATTTATTGTATGAATTGGTTTTCAGCCAATCATCAAATTTCCTATTTCACTTTTTAAGCAACATAAAGTTCTATAGATACATAACACTAAATAAACCCCTACTCACCTTTAGGTTGGTATGGCACATGTATAAAATTCACCACCATAGGAGACTATTAATATCTTAATCTCCTTAAAGTATCAACATTATGTTCCAATCATATGTTACTATAGGGACAACAATTCCATGATTACTGTGTTAGGTAAAATTTTCTTGTGTTGTCTTGAGTGAACCACACCTTCTTGTTCTCACTTTGCAACTTGTATTCTTTGCATTAAAACCTATAAAAAAACATTAGAAACCTATATATGGATTCATGTATTCTTAAATTCAATTCATGATCAATATCTAACAATACTAAATAGAGAGGGAGTAGAAAAACTCATAAAAACTTTCTTTCTTCAATAGTTCATCTCATCATTACATGAACAACCCATGAAAGGGATTTGATAACTTTTCTTGAGAGGTTAGACCCTGCACTTTATTGATCCCCTATTTTCATTGTTGGATAATTTCATCACACCTCTCCTCCTCTCTCCTCTATGCCATCCCACTCACCAGAATGAATTTTGTTTCCCACTTCAATGTAAGTTTCATGGTAGTTACATCAATTTGGTTGTCATAACCAACTTCAACATACGAGAGTGGTTTACATTAATTTATGTGACTTAACTTAAGGAATAAAATTTAAATGCATTAAATCCTCATTATTATGACTTGATTGGAATCCTAAAAATAAATTTGTTCACCTAACTATTCTAAACCATGCATATGACCGTCTTATCCTTTGTTACAATATTTAAATTTTCAAATTCCTTATTTTGGAGGGAAAACTTATAAATCCTATAAAACTCACTCTGAATGAATCAAATGGACTTCTATGACAAAAATGGACCTAAAAATATCCCTTACACATATTTACATCCACAATTGATCAAAATTTTCCCCTATTGACATAAACTCAAAAATGATATTTTTCTAGTTTGATGCTCCTGCATCACTCTATCATCCAATATTGAACCTAAGAGTCTTATAGAAGAAGGCAAGGACAAATTATTTATAGGTTATATGAAGGATTTGGATCAAATATATAATAATAAGACTTTGGAAATGGATCCTAGGCGTAAAGACAAGAATGTCATTAGCACAAAATGGGTGTTTAGAAACAAGTTGAAAGAAGATGGTGAAGTCACTAGGAACAAGGCTTAATTGGTATGCAAGGGATATGTAGAATTTGAAGGGGTAAAATTTGATGAAACATTTGCACCAATAGTAATATTTGAGGCAATTATATTTTTATATATTATATAGGATTGAAAGGATTCAAGATATACTAGATGGATGTCAAATTTGCCTTTTTAAATGGAAATTTGAAAGAAGTGTACATTGAGAAACCTGAAAGGTTCTCACTACCATATAAAAAATAATATGTTTAAATATTGAAAAAAGATATCCATGGTCTAAATAAATATCCTAGAGCTTGGTATTATAGGTTGGACAAGTATTTTTTGTATCAAGGATTCAAAAGAGGAGTTGCAAACAATAATATATACATCAAGACCAAAGATGAGCATAAACCAATAGTAGTTGTCTATGTGGATGACATCATATTTGGTAGAAACAATGGACATGAAAAAATAATTTTCATATTTAATGAAGAAAGAGTTTTATATCTCCATTGTAGGAGAACTATCATTCTTTCTTTGGTTGTAAATCACTCAATCTAAAAAAATATATATTCATCTCACAATCCAAGTACAAAAGAGAGATGTTGAAGAAGTTTGAGATGGAGGATTATAAGGTAGTTAGTATACCCACGATAAAAGGATATAAGTTAAGAAAGTAAGATTAGTCTTGAAAGGTAATTTAGATGTCATATAGGTCAATGATTGGAAGTTTTCTATACACCACTACCTCTAAACCTGATATCATGTAAGTAGTAGGTCTTATGGGAAGGTTTCAAGCATATCTAAAGGAAAATCATCTAAAACTAGTAAAAATTATACTAAGGTATCTAAAGGGTACTATGGAGTATGGATTTTGTTATCAAATAAGTAAGTAATTCAATTTGATAGATTACACAAATGCATATTGGGTAGGAAATATAAATGATAGGAAGAGTGCCAGTGGAGGAGCCTTCTTCCTAGGTGGGTGCCTAGTTTCATAAATAAGAAAAAAGAAACCATCAATAGATTTATCCATTTGTGAGGCTAAGTATATTTCATAAAATTCATGTTTCACATAGTTCCTATGGATGATATAGAACCTAAAAGACTAGAAGGTGGAGTATGATGGTCCTAGCCCTATCTTTTATGATAATACAAGTGTTATAAGAATCTAAAAGAACCCTATCATGCACTCAAGGACCATTTTTTTTTAATAATGTATCATTTTATTAGAGATAAGTTAAGTGAAAAAAGTGTCAAACATGAATATGTTTTTACATAGGATCAAATTGCAGACATCTTGACCAAACCACTACCAAAGGTAACTTTTGAACACCTAAGATAAGAATTAGGTGTAATTCTTACCCCTATCAATCATTGAAAAGTTAAACTACTTAGGTGGAGATAATAATGATCATTAGATTCAAGATCATGTGAGTTTTTACATTAAGGTATGTATGGATATAGGAGAAGCATGTTTGTGTTATATCTCATAAATCATGTGTGTTGAGTATTTAGGTTACAAGGAGTGCGATCCATGGAGTTGTTATCATCACTTTGTCATTTATGTCAAAGGGGGAGAAAGAAAATAATAGGGAGATGAGAATGATAAAAATACAATATGTTTTTCAATTAATGACAAAAGCGGATATTGTTGATCATGGTTCTTGTTGTTGAAGTTTTGCATTGATGTTGTCATTGATGGCAAAGGTTCTTAAGAAAGGTGTTCATGAGGTCATTAAAGAATGTTATTATTTGATAGAATAATTGAGAGGAAATAAATTATATTAAAATAATGTAATAAATATGAACAAGGTAAAATAATGTTAAGAAATGTTTCAAGATTAGTTGTCAAGCTTTGAGAGCTTGACAATCCTAGTCATGGCACTGGTCATTACATGAAGAGACCTTATGAGAAGATATGAGTTTGGTGGCCTAGCGAGATAGATGCACAAAGGAATAAGATTATTTATGATTTTTTTTAGAATGAATATGAGTAATTGGATCACTCATTATATTTTTAGACTGAGCCTAGAGGGGTAAGACATATAGACTTAGAATGCCACTAGACTAGTTTTAAACCCTGTCTGGCCTAATGAGTTGTCATGATGTATTTTTAAGGTATATAAAGAATGTAAGATAGATTTGTGTAATGTAAATAGGTATTATGACATATATATTATGTTTTAATAACTTGGAAAATTTATATAAGGTTAGTTTCAAGGCCTAATGTGACTTGTAGGTCAAGGCCTAGAGAACAAAGAGAAAGATGGTGGCCAAATGGGGTATTATAATCAGTTTTGAAGTCAAGTTCAAGTATTTTATAGTTTAAAAAAGTGTTTTATGTTTTTTAAAGTATGTTTACAAAGTTTTAGGTGAAAATTTGAAGGTTAAGGCAAGAAAAAGTGTTTTGAGGTCTCTCATGTACACATAATGAAGGGTTCTCAACCTGATAAGAAATTTACAAATATTGGTTTCTAGAATGAGGAGATATGCTTTATGAATGATCCTTAACACTTGAAGATGGTTTAACCCCTCAAAGAACCCTAACAATGACATAATGAGAAAGATATTATTCTAAAGCACTCAAAATGGTTTTTTATGACTATTTAAGTTATTTTAGGTTTTATTCAACTCTCTCTTTTAGATCTAGGTGTGATTGGTTTTTTAGGTAAGTGAGTTGACACTACAAAAAGGCCTTATTTCTCAAACATTTTATATAGCAATCAAATTTGATCGAGTCAATGTTACTAAATGAATAAAGTTTGAAGTTTGAGAATTTTATCTTATGTACATGGTGGTTTTTGATAAATTTATACCCCTTAAATTTTCTGAAATAGTCATACGAGTTGACCAGTCACTAACAGGCCTAATGATAAAAAAGTGAGAAACTTAGGCAAAATTGAGAAGGTGATTAGGGATGTGTTATCATAGATTAGGGATGAATACAAGTGCTTGGAGATGTTTTAATATACATATAATACATGTTAATATTTTATGTAATATTTTGAAATCATTGTATAGACCAAAAGGCAATTTTGAAGTTGACTTGTCTAGTTTAATGAGGTCTGTGTATAATGAGGTCATGAGATTGGTCTACAGGACCAATATTTCCATGAGAGATAATGATATTTTTTTGGCATTTACTCTGATAAATTTTTAATAAAATTTTAATGCATTATATGTTCTTGAGTGTGTGCCTTTAGGTGTCATAATATCATGTTTTCATGACTATGTTTTGAGGCTAGTTGGCAGTTCTAAGTGGTCTACTTACAAAGAAGGGTTTGTGTCCTTTTGTCTTGATTTATGTATTATAAATAACATGGAGATGAAACTGAGGTCATGTAGATTATTTAGATTCATTTTTTTTACCATTTTTATTTGGTAAAATTATGTTTATAGTTTATTTGTTCAAGATTGACTTTTTGGGTATGCGCATGACTAATTGTGAACAACACTAATGGCGTGCTTCACATGGTGATTGGAGCTAAAAGGTGTCATGGACATAATATGATCTTATTAATTACCTATTTGATTAAAATATGATATTTTACTTGGGATAAGTTTGAAAGTTTTCCAAAGATCTCAAAGGGTAACACGTGCTAAAGAAGGCCTAATTGAATTAGGTCCCCTTAAGGGCTAAAAAGGTTTTTTGGTCCTATATGCTATGAATGACCTACTGTATGTTTGATTCATGTTTTTGGAATGTATTAAGGCCTATTTTATTAAAAATATAAGTAATAAAGTGTGCATGGTCATCCTATAGGTATATGAACATGATCCTAGTATAATAATAATGCCTAATGGGCCTACTTATCTAGTTCGAGATTGAGAGAGTTTAAGAGAATGAGATAAAAATTTGAAAAGATGAAGGGGGTATTTTATAATATTATTAGGGCATAAATAAAATATCATGAAGATATGACATGGGTACTATAGATGATTATAAAGGTCATTTGACCTAGCCAAGTTAAGGAGAGGGCTACTTGAATGAAGAAAGCTAGAGACTAGTCTAAGAAGGATTAAAGTGTGTGAAGAGATAATGAAATAGATCATGACCTATTGTATTATAAAAAAAAATTCTAAATGTTATCTAATTTTTGAGCTGATTGAGTTGGTGTTGAGTCATCTAGGGGGTTGTTTCCTCCTTGTAAATGGGTTCTTACTAAATCCTAGTCAAGTTGGTGCATGTCTAGTTGAAGTTGGTCCTCCAAGTGAAATTGGAGCCTAAATAAATATTTATGTTTGTATTTTTAATATAATACTATATCATAAATGGGTTTTATTACTCCTGAGGGTTTCCCACTAAAACAAGTGTTTTATGTGTTATGCTCTTGTTTCATGTTCATGGACCTTAATGTGTTGCTTGTTCACTATATTTTTTTTGATAGTTCATGAGTGATAAAGTAAAGTTGTAGATTTTTGTAAAGACTGATTCAAACCCCTTCTTATTCATTGTGCTTCCAAAAATTGGTATCAAATCTTGATCCTTTGAAGTAAGTCTAACAACTTGAAGGTGATCCTAAGAAGCATAAGCATGTCTTGTGATCAATAGGAAGAAGACATGTATGATGAAGTATACTATGATAGTGAAGAAGGAAAATATGTAGTAGACCTTGAAATTCATGATTTGAAACATCAAAAAATTACTATCAAGGATCATAGGATTCAGTTAGAAGAGGTCAACATAAGGTGTAATCTGAAGGAAGTTTAGTATGACAAATTTAAGACAAAGCTAGATTCCTTGAAGGATGAGCATGAATAGCTCATAGACAAAGTGATAAAGTATGAGAGAGATCATTATAAGTAATAATAATTCAAGAGTAATAACATGAAAATACCAATCATATAACCTAATGCTATAAAGGATAAGTCATCATGAAACCATGGTAAGCACAAAAACGTTGTTTTCTACATCTATCATAATATAGGACACATTGTAAGATTATGATCTAATAAATCTAGAAGGTCCATAAGATTCAACAAGACATATGAATCTCATATAATGCATAAAAAAGATCAAACATTGGTATGGAAGCCAAATAAAGATAAGACAAATTTGATTGAGCTCAAGAAGCAAGATGAAATATTTACCGAGGAATAGAAGACCAAAGAGGAGTCTATGCTAGATCAGACTGCCTTTTACATTTAGGATGAAGGCATGAAATGGTATATGATATTGGTTGCTCAAGTCACATGATAGGAGATAGAAATGAATTCATCTCATTGAAGAAGAATGTTGCAAGAAGAGTGAGGTTTGGAGATAACACAACTACCAATATAGTTGGAAAGGGTGTCTTGAGTTTGGATAATTGAAATACCAAGACATAAAATGTGTTTTATGTTTAAGGTTTGAAACATATCTTTCTTAGTGTGAGTCAAATGTGATATCAATAAAACACAATGACTTTTCATGATAGAGGATGTGAGATAAGGAGATCCAAATCAGGAAGGCTAATTGCAAATTCCAATAGGACTAAGAACAACCTATATGTATTGAATGAGATCAAGATGGAGAAATGTTTCATGATCATGATAAATTAATGTTGGATATGGAATAAAAGGATAGGTCACCTAAATTTTGATAATTTGGTCAGGATTAACACTAAGAAGTCTATGAGGAACTTGCCAAAGATCATCAAACCTATAAACATACATTTCAAGGCATGTCAACATGGTAGGCAGACTAGAAGAAGGTTCAAGTCCAAGGAATACTCTACTACAAGATGCTTGGAGTTAATAAACATTGATATTTATGAGCCTAGGATAATTCAAGGCATTCAAAGAGATATCTAATTAAGGTTACTCATTTATTATTACATAAGAATGACTTGGTTTACATTCTTGAAAGAGATATCATAAGCTCTTGACAAGTTCAAGACATTCAAGGATCTTGTTGAGAATAAGAAGATAAATTACCCAAGATCTAATGTAGGATTAAAATTTTGTTTGAATGAGTTTGATGACTTATATGAGGTTCATAGAACAAGGAAACAATTTTTAGCAGCTAGGACAACTCAAAAGAATAGGGTAGTGGAAAGGAAAAATAAGACACTTCAAGAGATGGATAGAACTATGTTAAATGAGTCTATATTATCTGATGGATATTAGAGAGAGGTAATAATCACTACTTTACACATTTTAAATAGAGTAAAAATAAGGACTAATGGTAGCAAGATTCATTATGAACTATGGAAGGGTAGACCTACCAATGTAGAACACTTTAAAGTGTTTGAGAGCAAATGTTTAATTAAAAAAGATGATGAAGACTTGGGAAATCTTGATTCTAGATCCTATATCAATGAGCTCAACCTATATATGTTATAAAAAGAGACTATAAAATATGGTGGAAAGCACTAATTTGAAGATTAATGAGACAAGGAAATCTCAATCACAATCAAAGAACACTTTAGAGAATATGGACTTCAATAATGAAGAGGATACTATAGAGGTTAATGAGGAAGAATAGGAAGTTGAAGAAAGACATGAATCAAATGGAACCTCAAAACAGATTCAAAGAGATCATCCTAAATCTCAAATCATTGGCAACAAGAATATATGTATGCAAACAAGGATAAGACTAGTAAGTAATATAAATCAAGAGAATGTTTGTCTATTATACAAGATTGAACCTAAGATTCTTATAGAAGAAAGCAAAGACAAATTATAGATAAGTGTTATGAATGATGATTTATGATTAATAAAGAAGAAGGAGACTTGGGAACTGGTTCTTATGCCTAAATACAAGTATGTCATTGGCACAAAATGGGTTTTTAGAAATAAGTTGAATGAAGATAGAGAAGTCACTAGGAACAAGTCTAGATTAGTATGCAAGGGATATTGATGTAGGAGCATCATTTACCATAATTGTAAATATGTTTTCAAATATGTTTGAGAATTATTAAGGGTCAAACAAGTCATAAGGAGGTGTGTTGTGATTACTTTCCTAATTTGTAAATTCAAAAGTCTTTTACTAGTGTTAAGACTATGTAGTGGTCACTAGGTGTTTGGTTAAGTCATGTACGAGATATAAATGGTCTCTAGACCATTTTGAGGCTATGATTAATATTAAAATACCTTTATTCTTATAGAAAATTAATGATTAGAGAAACTATGTTGAAGGAGGAAAAAAATAGTCAATAATAGATAAAGACTTATTGAGAAGTCATATAAGGTTGTTGTAGAATCTTAAGAAAAAAATCATAGAAAGTTGTTCGGGATAGCTCATCCTCACATAGACCAAGGAGATGATTACTACATGGTGTTGTCCCCCAAAAATATCACTCATTTTTGGGACAAAATTTGAACTATTTTGGTCCTACAGACCAAAATCCTCTCTTCCCAGTTCAAGACTTGTTCTGAGCATTCAGGTTCTTCATTTTTCAAAGCTTTGTCACAAATCTATAGACTCTACAGGCTTGAATCTATGGAATCTGTAGGCTTGAATATATGAACTCTGCAGGCCAAGTTCTATGGGCTTCATAGGTTGATTTCTATGGACTCTGTAGAAAAGAAGCAAGCTATCAACACTTAGGCAATTTCAAGGTTGGTTCAACGACAAGGTTAAACCAAAATGTCCATTGACAATCTTCTAAGCAAGGATTGAACCATTGAACCTTGAACCATTTTTGGTTCAATGGGTTCAATGGGTTCAAAGTTTCAATGTCATCAACAAGATTTAAACACATTTGTCAAGGTTCAAAGTTCAATCACTTCAAGGTTCAACAGCTTCAAAACACTTATCAAATAGAAGAAGGCTTGAACCATTGAACCACTTTGGTTCAAAGGTTCAATGGGTTCAATGGTTAAATAGGTTCAATGACCAAATGGTTCAACGCATTTGGTTCAAAATGATAAAAAAGACTTAGCCAAATAAAAATAATGAACTGATTGAACTGTTGAACCTTGAACCAGAAAGATCAATGAGTACATAGGTTCAAAGATTCAACAAGTGCGATGAAGATCAAAGAGCTTAGGAAGAACAAGGAAGCGACAGGTAGAGGAAGAACCAATGAACCGATTGAACCTTGAACCAAAAGAGTTCAAAGTTTAATGGTTCACAGGTTCAAGCAGTTCAAAGGTGGCCTCAAGCAAAGAAAGAAGCAACATGGATGATTCCAAAGGCAAGTTCAATGAAAGCGATGGTGCAACCAGAGAGCAAAGAAGTACTTAAGCAACGAAGCAATGGACCAAAAGAGATAGAGTGAACCAATGAAGTGATGAACCAATGAACTTTCAAATGGTTCATGGGTTCAAAATTCAACATGGTTCAAGCGGCTAGTGACCATTGACATCCCCATAGACGTCAAATTTAAAGTAAGGGAATATTTGTTGAAATTCAAATAAATCACGAAACTTGAATGAAGAACCAAGTGATTGGCTGAAAAGATAGCTCGGGAGATTAAATTCTAGGAAGAGACAAAGCTGGAAAAGACAAAACAAAGAAGAGACAAAGAAGGAAATATATACATAGAAGTTATTCCAGTAGCTGGAACAGTTTGTAGAATAGATTTTTGAGCTTGCAAACATTAAAGGCGTGACCTATTAGTCTCCTTTGGAGTAAAGACAAAATGAATAGCTACACAGACATCAGAGGGGATATACCAGATGATCCAAACCTAGGAAAAGACATATTAGATGAATAGACATGCCATAGTTAACACAACACACTGTTCCAGGCATGGTACCTCCAGACAGAACTGAAGGTGCATTAAAGGCATTGACTACAGCATGGGCCATCCCATAGGAGAGAGAACCAAGCCTTGCTTGGTGGATATATAATTTAATCTCTTTTATTATTTTAAGGAGATATTTTTGACCACAGAAGCAAAACACTACCCAAATTGAAAGATGAATACTGAGACTTTGAGCTCAGATTGTATTTCATATTATTTTATCTGAATAAGAAAGCAAGTGATTCGCATACTTTGTGCTGTATAGCTTGTATCATTTTAGGAGATTGTTCTTATGTATTTATTCTGAATGTGTTCTTGTTTATTTAAATTACCAAGCAGAGCTAGTGGAAGTGATAAGGAAGGTGTCCTGAAACTAGTTACTTTCAGACTTTGTGCTGACCTAATTATTTTCAGCATGTGTTTATTTTTTGTTTCTATGTAAAGGACCTTAGGATGACTTTGTGCCCCCATTTATATTTATACCTCACTCTTAGGAAGTCAAGGTAGAGACTTTGAGCTACAACTTAGATTTTTGGTTGTTCTGCATTCTATTATCAGTCACTTGTTACCAGAAATATTCCTATTGCATGTAAGAACAAGCATTTATGAAAGAAGAGAAGTGCCTTCTATTGTTTCACCAGGATTTCTACTATCCAGGAAGGGATCTGGATCTTGGTTGAATGTTACATGTGAAATAAGAGAAGCACCTTCACCAATAACCCAAGATTTATCCTCTATTTTTTAACATCATCTCTGAAAAAAAAGAGATGGATGGCTTATGCCACCCCTGTGTCTTAATTTTTGCTTATATATATAGTACATAGCCTCTGTATATTTAATACGGAACCTCCCCTTGATGAGAGGAGAGATTTTTACCCTATTGATGTAGTAAACCTACACACTAGGATGACCAATCTCTCTATGTTGTGGTGATAGGAACTATTTTGCTCACCAGTTAGCTGGTTGACAAAATATTCACCCAACAGTCTTTTTGGTGACTCTACTGGGGATGAATGTGTAGTCTGAAGCCTCAAGTTTTGGATTGAAGTAGTTCCTTCACTTATCCATTATATAGACTCTGGTGACTCTGTTTTGGGTCTTACCCATTATCCATTTATAGCCTTACCATCTTCCTCCATCTCCATTATATTATTTGGTCTGCAAAACCAGAGCTGCTGGGAAAGAGTGCGCAGTTTGAAGCCTCAAGACTCAAGCTAAGGTAGGGCTAGTTATTTTCCATTTTTGTTCTGTAATCTGGCCACTCCACCTAGATTTGTTATCTTTATTTTTCATAATTAAATCATGGTAGTTCAAGGCCCCTAGGGTAACTCATTTGGCCCATTCAACTTGACTCCACCTCTACATGAACTTCCATGTAGCTCAAGAAAGAACTTCCCCAAATTCTTTGGACATAGGAGAGTTCACTCTAATGAACACATTGCATACTTCAGCATAGCCTATGGCATAATAGGGGTGGAATTTGAAGAAGTGCTAGTCAGGATTTTTGTGGAGACCGTACAATGTGCTACTGTAGAGTGGTTTTACCATCTGCAGGCTCGATTAGTGATAGACTAGATCACCCTAAAAGCCAAGTTCAAAGAGAGGTTCAATCCATTACAGGATGCCCATGCATTTTTGGCCCAACTCACCCAGATGAAGAAAGAGCCTCATGAGCCTAGGAGGGATTTCATAGCAAAGTTTAATAAGTTGAGGAATTGAATTCCTGCTATTGCTCACCCGACCCCTAAAAACCTCAAATGCTTCTTCATCAACTCACAACTGCCTGAAGTGAGTTTTTTGCTAAGACGGGCTAGACACATACACCTTGAGGCTGGTCAAGACTTGGCTACTGAGCTAGAAGATGACCTTATCCTGGTAGGAAAGATGAGGAGAGATCTTAACAGAGGTAAGTCCTCTTTATCTTCTGAGTATCCACCTTCAGCCACCACTGATCAAATAGTACAAAATCTGGCAAATGAATTGCTAGCCTTGAAAAGGTAAATGGCACAAGGTATGTCTTCTGCTCCTCTATATAGAGATGTACCAAGGAGGACATTCCTCAATCAGTCATATCAAGGCAACACTACTAGAAGTCAAGGGCAACCAAATTTTCTTCCTCCCCCATAGAGGAACCTTGCCCTTGAAGCACCTCCAACCAACTCAGCAGTTGGATATCTATAAATAAAACATGATTTCTCTTTATAACCTAAGTTTTAGCAAGAAAATGACACTGATCTCTTCATTGAGGATCAAGAAGAATCAACTGGCAACTCCCACGTTGGTTTCCTAAATTACCAAGATGAACCCAGAAGTGAAGGTGAAGCAATCGAAGGATCACACACAGTATGCACCTAGTCTGAGAATCAGTTAGTCCAGTAGGCTGACAAAGAAAAGATAGAGGAGTGACTCCAACTAGAAATTTTAATTGCTAAGTAGAGAAACTCTCTTCTTTTCTAGTCAAAGGACCTAGTGATTGCCAATAAAGTAAGTACATCAAACATTTCTACACCTTCTACTTCAAATTTGCAGACCAGTCTTCCCCCTCCCAAAAACTAAAAGGATGAACTCCCATCCTCTCTTCCAAGTCCATTTAAGTCATTTGACATAATTTATCATGTCAAGAAATCCAAAATTCAAATGACTGAATTTGAATTCCCACAAGCCAATCCTGAGCAGTTAAACATTGGTGGAGAACTAGGTGTGGACCTATTTGAGGCAAAAATTATGGTCACCCAAATGTCATCCCCTGCATCTCAAATTCTATTTGAGCCTTCATGTAGGGGTAATTACTTCTTGACCATAGAGGATGCTCATGTCTCAGCTGATGAAAGTCCTATAGCTAGCAATCTAGGATATGATCCAAACAAGACATTAGAGGAATTGGTAGGACACAACACAAATGAAGAAGGATCTTCCTTCTCTAATGAAGCTAAATCTGATAGAAGATCAGATTTTCATGATGCTTGGATCCTAGAATTCAATGGCATCAATTCTTCTACCAATGCTAGAGCTAGGACTATGTTGATATCTCCTCAAGGAGATATTTTTCCTTCATGCAAGTTGTTGTTTAGCAATGCCAACAACACAGCTGAATATGAATCTTTGTTACTCAGATTGAAGGCTGCTCAACACCAGGATGTCAAACTCCTTCAAACCAAAGGAAATGATGAACTGGTGGTTTTTCAAGTGTCTGAGGGGGACAATCAAAGCATGTGCTAGACTGAAACAACAAAACAACAAGCTATGGTGGTGGACCATACTACTGTACTCCAATGTCAGCAAAAGGAACTCTTCAGTAAGAAAGCAAGGAGTTAAAATTTTTAGATTGAAGACCACATCTCACCATGGGGAAAGAAGAGAGAATAGAAAGAAGTGAAAAAAAAATGTGATTCCTGGTGGAGAGTTCCATTCACCCATCACTGATTCTAGGGAGAAAATGGTTTCTTACTAGTTTATCATGATGGAATGCCATTTTCACTGTCTCACAGTGGGTGGCATCTGAAGTGCTTCAAATCTTGAGGCATTAGATAAGATCATCTATACATATGTATATTTGTATAGTCTTTATTTCTATTTTTTTCTTTTCATTTTCATTTTTGGCACCTTTCTTTTTTGGATAGCATGACTCCATATCCCAATGGCACACTTCTAGGTACTAGAGATTCTGGTTTCTACTCTCCTCAGCTGTTTCAAGTTTTCAACTAAAGGAAGTTCCCCAACTGGAGCCAGCTATTGTCCCCCAAAAATATCACTCATTTTTGGGACAACATTTGAAATATTTTGGTCCTACAGACCAAAATCCTCTCTTCCCATTTCAAAAATTGTTCTGAGCATTCAGGTTCTTCATTTTTCAAAGCTTTCTCAGAAATCTACGGACTCTACAGGCTTGAATCTATAGACTCTATAGGCTTGAATCTGCGAACTCTATAGGCTAAGTTCTATGGGATTCATAGATTGATTTCTATGGACTCTATAGAAAAGAAGCAAGCTCTCAACACCTAGATGATTTCAAGGTTGGTTCAATGAAAAGGTTCAACCAAAATGACCATCAACAAGATTCTAAGAAAGGATTGAACCATTGAACCATTAAACCTTGAACCATTTTTGGTTCAACAGGTTCAATGGGTTTAAAGGTTCAATGTCATCAGCAAGAGTTAAGTGCATTTGTCAAGGATCAAAGTTTAACTGCTTCAAGGTTCAATGGCTTCAAAACACTTATCAAAGAGAAGAAAGCTTGAACCATTAAACCATTGAACCGTTGAACCATTGAACCACTTTGGTTCAAAGGTTCAATGGGTTCAATGGTTCGACAGGTTCAATGACCAAATGGTTCAACATGTTTGGTTCAAAAATATCAAAAGGACTTAGCCAAATAAAAAGAATGAACCGATTGAACCATTGAACCTTGAACCAAAAGGTTCAATGAGTTCACAGGTTCAAAGGTTCAACCAGTGTGATGGAGATCAAAGAGCTTAGGAAGAACATGGAAGCGATGGGCAGAGGAAGAACCAATGAACCAATTGAACTTCAAACTAAAAGAGTTCAATGTTCAATAGTTTATAGGTTCAAGCAGTTCAAAGGTGGCCTCAAGCAAAGAAAGAAGCAACATGGATGATTCCAAAGGCAAGTTCAATGAAAGCGATGGTGCAACCAGAGAGCAAAGAAGTGCTTAAGCGGGGAAGTGATGGACCAAAAGAGATAGAGTAAATCAATGAAGTAATGAACCAATGAACATTCAAATGGTTCATGGGTTCAAAGTTCAACATGGTTGAAGCAGCTAGCGACCATTGATGGCCCCGTAGATGTCAAATTTAAAGTAAGGGAATATCTGTTGAAATTCAAATAAAGCATGGAACTTGAAGGAAGAACCAAGTGACTAGTTGAAAAGATAACCTGGGAGCTTAAATTCCAAGAAGAGACAAAGCTAGAAAAGACAAAACAAAGAAGAGAGAAAGATGAAAATATCTACATAAAAGTTATTCCAGTAGCTAGAGAAGTCTACAGAATAGATTTTCAAGCTTGTAAACATTGAAGGCATGACCTGTTAGTCTCCTTTAGAGTAAAGACAAAATGGATAGCTGCACAGACATTAGAGGGGATAGACCAGATGATCCAAACCCAAAAAAAGACATATTAGATAAATAGACATGCCATAGTTAAGGCAACGCACTATTTCAGGCATGCTCCCTCTAGACAGAACTAATGGTGCATTGAAGGCATTGACTACAGCATGGGCCATCCCATGGGAGAGAGCAACAAGCCTTTCTTGGTGGCTATGTATTGTAATCTCTTTTATTTTTTGAAGGAGATATCTCTGACCACAAAAGCAGAAATTTGCCCAAATTGAAAGGCAAATACTGAGACTTTGAGCTTAGATTGTATTTCATATTAATTTATCTAAATAAGAAAGCAAGTGATTCGTAGACTTTATGATATATAGCTTGTATCATTTTAAGAGATTATTCTTATGTCTGTCTTCTGAATGTGTTCTTGTTTATTTAAATTAACAAGTAGAGCTAGTGGAAGTGATAAGGAAGGTGTCCTAAAACCAGTTACTTTTAGACTTTGTGCTGACATAATTGTTTTCAGCGTGTGTTTATTTCCTATTTTTGTGTAAAGGACCTTGGGACAACTTTGTGCCCCCATTGTTCTTTATACCTCACTCTTGGGAAGTCAAGGTGGGGACTTTGAGCTACACCTTAGATTGTTGGTTTTTCTACATTTTGTAATCAGTCACTTGTTACTAGAAAGATTCATGTTGCTTGTAAGAACAAGCATTTTTGAAAGAAGAGAAGTGTCTTCTATTGCTTCACTAAGATTTCTACTATCCAAGAAGGGATTTGGCTCTTGGTTGAATGTTACTTATGAAAGAAGAGAAGCAACTTCACCAATCACCTAGGATTTCTCCTCTATTTTTTAACATCATCTTTGAAAAAAGAGAGATGGATGGCTTATCCCACCCATTTATATTACTTTATGCTTATATATATAGTATATACCCTCCGTATATTTAATAGGGAACCTCCCCTTGATGAGAGGAGAGATTTTTCCCCTGTTGATGTAGTAAACCTACACACCAGGATGACCAATCTCCCTATGTTATGGTGATAGGAACGCTTTTTCTCACCAGTTAGTTGGTTGGTAAAATATTCACCCAACACGTGGGAAGAAGGACAGGAAACTATTTAATTTGATCCATAGTTAGTGTGAGGTGTGTAAGAAAGAAGATGGAGGTGTTAAGGTAAGGAAGCCTCTAATAAGGCCTTCAAAGGCCAAGATACATTTGTAATTATGTATATTTTTATTTGATGAATTCAAGTAAGTTTGTGTATTGATTCTATATCATGTGAAGAAGTTTTCTTATGCATTTTGAACTTCAAAAACATTTCGATAGCTTGATAATGGTAAACATAGATTTTAATGGTAATATAAGTCATTTGATTAGTTTATTGGTAATCAATGTGGGAATGTTATTCAAATATTATAATTAATATACTGGTCTACAAGCATAGAGTCATATATCAGTATCCCAGTGAAGAAAATATGTATGAAACTCTCAAATTCAAATCTATAACATGTGATTATGGGCTTGATCTCCATATGTGGTACCATTCATACAAGAATAAATTTTATGTCATGTTTGAAAGAAATAGAAGATTGAGATATTGAAAATATAAAAAAAAATGTTGTTATAATACATGTTTTTAATCAAAAAATGGCATTCATACATTGAAATGTTTGGATATTGAATCTTAAGTTCATGACTATCAAGGCTTTGGTAACTGGTGAGAAATCAATCAATCATAAAAGAAGCTAGATGCATTTTTATGATATATGGAGGTTTGAAATGTAATTAAAAAGGATTTTAAATCCAAAAATAAAGTTGTAGACTCTCTCATGTCTTCAATGTTCTCTTTTATATGGCTATGAGCACATTTATGAAAATATATTAAGACCTCAAGTCTACTTATATGTGTCTATACATGACTAGAAATAAAGAATAAGATGTGGTATGTATCAATGCCTTTTTTATTGTTTGATATTACAAAAATGAAAAAATCATCTTGTTCAAAAATGGTCAACAGATTTAAATAAATTACCACAATCAAATTTTGAATTGATCTCCACATCAGAATACTTGTATTGACTATTCTACCTATTCTACGATCATCAGAAACTTGGAGAGTTGTAGATTAGATTTATATAATACATATTTTGGGGTGCCATAATATGTCTCCAAAATCAATGATGGCTAATTATAAATCTAAGTCTACTCATTTATTTTTATCTCCAAGTTTTGAAGGAGTTCTATAGTTTATATTTAGTGATGACTCAAGTAGGAGTTGAGATAATGTTGCATTAGACATATTTGGAGTAGAATGTGAATATAACATGAATGGAGAAAAAAGATAGCATGAAAATTTTATATAAGTTCAAGTGAAAATTATTATATGTGTGAAAATGTGGATCGATCCATGTATGATTAGGCGTTGAATATAACTTTTTTTTGAAATATTTTGAGTGTTGAAAATGTTACATTTTTACCTAAATTTGGGTCTGGTAGATCAAATGATATGATGACATTTTGTAAATATTATAAAGGAAATGTTATTTTAGGGAATTGGTTCTTGATGAAAATGTTAAATAAGATTAATCAAATTTGTATTTGAATACCAATAGTGGGCATAATTTTTGACAATATTTTTTGAATACATTTGAACTCAACAATGGAAATGTGAGTATTAGAATTACATGAAATCCTTGAAATGTGAGTTTATTAGATAAAATAATGGTCGATTAGATAATTACAGAATGTTATATAAAGTAAAATATTATGAATTAAATGAATAACATACCACAAGAAAATGATAAATTGCCTTGAATCATAAATTAGAAAGGAAGTGGATAGGCTCAATAGAATACAAAATATTGTTGTCAAGGATAGGCCTACGTCATTTTGGTATCAGAGCATAGGAGCTCTTGGTGATATTATTTCTGTTTGAAAGTTTTGTATGGATTGAAAAAGAAATTGGTTTAAGGAAGCCAAAGCCATAGAGTCTTGTGAAAGGATAAAAACCAAAGAGGGCTTAAATAAGAAGGTAAATAGCTAGAAAAGATATTGGGATAGGTATAATATTTGGTTTAATTGATAGGTTATGCTTGTAAGAGCAATAAATTTCATTACTTTGAGTACAACATGACATTGTTTCTAAAACTAATTGTTTGAACTAACAATGAATCAAGTTGCAGTGTTTATTTTAGAGAAGGTATATTGCATGCAGATGTTGTAGCAATCAGGATCATATTGTTAAATGCTTGATAGAAGCATATGTCTGCATCACTGCCTTGATTCAAGTGGGGAATTATGATGTTCTAAAAAGTGGCATATGTGGTGGAAGTGGCCTATTAACATTCTAGCATTGATGTAAATTTGATTGTTTATTATTTTTTAGCATCAATTGATTATTTGTATGGTTTTTTGACGTATTTTATATTGGAGAAGTATAAGGAAAGAAAAAATTGGAAAGTCAAGAAGGTAGTAAAGATTTAGCTTAGCTGGTAGAGTAGAAGAGTTTTCTAAAAATAAAATGTGAATCTAAAGTAAGAAGATAAGATAAAGGTCAAAAGACTAAGGTGCAATAGACTTAGGTGAGACTAAGAAGAAGAGGGTATATTATCAAAAGGACAAGGTGAAAAAGACTTGGATGAGATAATTGAGCAAGGTGAATTAGATTTGCTTGAAAAAATAATATTAGTAAAAAAAGTAATGGAAATACTACCTATAGTAAAGAACCAAAATATGATAGAGAGAAGCAAATGAAAGAAAGGGAGAGAAAATAGAGAGAAGAAGATTATGAGAGAGAAGTAAGAGAGATTAAGCAAAAGTTAATAGAAATGGAACTCATGATGGAGTTAATGTAAGATGAAAACACATGGTATTAATGGTGTAATGAGGAAGAAAAAGATGAAGTGGACATTCAAAGTGATAGCAAAGAGGATAAAGATGGAAAAGAGATTGCTAAGCAAACAATTGAAGGATGACCTAAGGAAGCTCAATACTTAAGTTTTTATTTCTAACATTGATTTTGATTTTTTAAATGAAGGTACACAAGTTGTAGATGAAAATGAAGACATTGAGTCAACATATGGACTCATACATGAAGAAGAAGATGTTGAAGAGAAGGATATACAATTAGCTTTAAAATTGATGGAAATATTTTGAAAGAGATAGAGAACCTTGATGAAGAGTTACATATTGAGAAACCAGACAAATTGTTTGTTTATCAAAGTGAAGAGAAAATGTTGATAGAGTTGGCAATCCTAGAACATGCCATAAACAATGAAGAGGAACATGTTAAGAAGCAAAGGTCATTAAAGGAACAATTTTGGAAATAAAATCATGATGATATCCAAGAATCTAAAGTTTTTATATTTAACAGTTTGTTGTGTTATGCATGTACAATTTTCTGTGAAGAGTTGAATAATTTTGAGCAAGGAATTTTTGAAAAAATTTAAGGAAGAATCCTCATCTTAGAGGATCAAGTTGCAAAGAGAAGGACAAAGCATAGAGTATAATTGCATGATCATCTATATGAGAAATTAGTTGAAGAATATTTGAAATCAAGAAAACAAGAGCAAATAAAGGAGATAATGAATTGGAAAAAGAGAAAGAAATCATTTGAAAAGGAGTTCAAAATTTTTGTACCTAGGGATTATGATGTAGGAACATAATTTCCCATACTTATAAATAATTTTTAAAATATGTTTGAGTATTATTAGGGGTCAAACAGTTCATAATTAGGTGTTTTGTGTTTTCTCTCCTAAATTGTAAATTCAAAAGTATTTTACTAGTCCTAAGACCATGTAATGGTCACTAGGTGTTTGATTAAGTCATGTAGGAGATGTAAATGGTCTCTATCACATTTGGAGGCTATGAATAATATTAAAATACCTTTATTATTATGGAAAAATAATGATTAGAGAAGCTATGTTGAAGGAGGAAAACACTAGTCAATAATAGATAAAGACCTATTGAGATGTCTTAGGAGTTTGTTGTAGAGTTTTAAGGAAAATAATCATATCAAGTTACTGGGGATAACTCATCCTCACATAGAACAAGGAGATGCTTCCTACATAGGAAGAAGGATATGAAAATATTTAATTTGATCCATACTTAGTGTGAAGTGTGTAAGAAAGAAGATGAAGGTGTTAAGGCAAGGAAGCCTGCAATAAGGCCTCCAAAGGCCAAGATACATTTATAAGTATGTATATTTTGATTTAATGAATTCAAGTAAGTTTGTGGATTTATTATCCATCCTATATGATGTGAATAAGTGTTCTTATACATTTTTAGAGTTCAATGATTCCTTGATAGCCTTATAAAGTGAAACATAGGTTTTAATGGTAATATAAGTCCTTTGCTTAGTTTGCTAGTAATAGATGTGGGAATGTTATTTAAATATTATAATTCATATACTAGTCTACAAGCACTAAGGCATATATCACTATCTTAGTGAAGAAAATTTGTGTGGAAATCTCAAATTAAAATCTACAACATGTGATTATGGGCTCGATCTCTATAGGTGGTGCCATTCATACAAGAATGTATTTGGTAATAGGTTTGAAAGAAATAAAATATTGAGATATTGAAATTATCAAAAAAAATTATATGTTGTTATAATATAGGTTTTTAATCCAAAATCATGATTCATACATTGAAATGATTGGATCTTGAAGCTTAAGTTCATGACTATTGAGGTTTTGGTAACTGTTGAGACATTAATCCATGAGAAAATAAGCTAGATACATTTTTCTAATATATGGAGGTTTGAAAAATAATTGATAAGGACTTTAAATCTAAACATAAAGTTTCAAACTCTCCTGTGTCTTTAATTTTCTCTTTATTACATGTAATATAGTGACATATAGTGACATATACTTACTTCTACTCTTTTCCAGAGAGTCTATATGGACAAGCCTTGGAATGGATTTTAAAATTACTAAAGAATTTTGTGCTTGACTCTATTGATCTTTTGAAGAAGTTTGTATAACATTTTTCATATAATATTGACCACTAGATTACATTTTTAGACTTGGGCTAAGCTAAATAGAATATTGGTGAAAGCTTTGATGCATACTTGAAATGTTGGAGAGCACTAGCAAGCTAGTTTACACATAATCTACCAGATAAATAGTGGGTCACAATATTTACTAGAAGCCTACAAAGTGAGATATCTTACCATATCAAGATGCAATGTGATCATACGTTAAAATAGGTTGTAGATAAAGTAATAGAAATTAAGAAAGCTCTTGATAACAAAATGATAATAAATATATCCTCTTTATATGTTTGTGAGCATGTTTATGAAAATATGTTAGGCCCTCGGGTCTGCTTATACGAGTCTATGCATAACTAGAAATAAAGAATAAGATGTGGTATGTATCGATGCCTTTTTTCTTATTTGATATTATAAAAATAAAAAAAAGTGTCTTGTTCTAAAATGGTCGATGGTATTAAATAAATTACCACAGTCAAATTTTGAATTGATCTCCACATCAAAATATTTGTATTGACTATTCTACGTATTCTACAATCATTGAAAAATTGGAGAGTTTTAGATTAGAATTATATAATACATATTTTGTGGTGCCATAATATGTCTCCAAAATCAATAATGGCTAAGTAGACATCCAAGTCTACTCATTTATTTTGATCTCCATGTTTTGAAGGAGTTGTACATGTTATATATCATGATGACTCAAGTAGGAGTTGAGATAATGTTGCATTAGATGTATCTAGGGTAGAACATGAAAATAACATGAATGGAAAAAAAGGATAACATAAAAAACTGATAGAAGTTTGAGTGAAAATTATTATGTGTATATATGTGGATCGATCCATTTATAATCAAGTGTTGAACATAATTTTGTTTAAATATGTTGAGTGTTGAAAGCCTTACATATTCACCTAAATTTGGGTTTAGTAGATCAAATGATATGGAGCTATTTTGTAAATATTACAAAGGAAATGTTATTTTGGGGCATTGGTTCCTGGTGAAAATGTTAAATAAGATTTAATTATATTTTTATTTGACTACCAATAGTGGGTGTGAGTTTTGACAATAATTTTTAATACATTTTAGCTCAATAGTAGAAATGTGAGTATTAGAATTGCATGAAATCCTTGAAATGTGAGCTGATTGGATAATATAATGGTAGAGTAGATAACTAGAGAATGTTATGAAAAGTAAAGGGTTATGAATTAAATGAAGCACTTACCACAAGAAAATGATAAATTCACTTGAATCATAGGTAAACAAGGAAGTGGACATGCTCAATAGAATACAATGTATTCTTATCAAGGATAGGCCTGCATCAGATATGCATAAGTCTAAGGGGTATAAATTGAGGAGACCTTTGCACTAGTAGAAATATTGGAGGCCATTAGAGTGGTTCTAGCTTATGCAGCCATGAAAGGATTCATGTTATACCAGATGGATGTCAAATCTACCTTTGTAAATGGGAATATGGAAGAAGTGACTATTGGTCAACTTGAAGGGTTATCACAATCATATGATAAAGACTATGTTTGAAAATTGATAAAGGCTCTCTATGGTCAAAATCAAGCTCCTAGAGATTGGTATGCTAGGGTGGAAAAGTATCTATTAAATCAAGAATTTAAAAGAGGAGTTATAGAAAGTAATCTATACATGAAGACAAAAGATGACCATCAAATGATAGTAGTTATCTATGTGGATGAAATCATATTTGGTGGAAATAATGAGAACATGAAATATGACCTTACAGAGGTAATGAAGAAAGAGTGTTATATGTCCATATTGGGAAAAATATCATTCTTTCTTGGGTTTAAAATCACTTAATCTAAAAAAGGTATAATCATATCACAAGCTAAGTACATAAGAGAGGGGTTGAAGAAGTTTGAGATGGAGGATTTCAAGGAAGTTAGTACATGCATGATCAAATGATGTAATATGAACAAGGAAGATGAGTCTTTAAAGGTGAATTAGATGTCATAAAGGTAAATGATTAGAATTTTATTGTATAATATTGAATCTAAACATAACATCATGGAAGTAGTAGGTATTATGGGAAAGTTTTAAACAGCTCCAAAGGATAATCAGATATCTCGAGGGGACTATGGAGTATAGATTATGGTATACAGGAAGCAAGAGTCCAATTTTATAGCTTACATAGATGTCGATTGGGTAGGAAGTATATATGATAGGAAGAGTACCAGTGGAGGAGCCTTCTTCCTAGGTGAGTGCCTAATTTCATGGATAAGAAAAAATAACCATCAATATCTTTGTCAACTTATGAGGTTGAGTATATTTTAGTAACTTAATGTTTCACTCAGTACCTATGGATGAGATAGAACCTAAAAGAATAAAATGTGGAGTATGATGGTCCTAGACCTATATATTCTGACAATACAAGTGATATAAACATCTTAAATAACCCTGTCATGCATTTAGGGACCAAACACATTCTAATTAGGTATAATTTTATAAGAGAGTAGGTAAGTTAATAAAGTTTCAAACTTGAATATGTTTCTACATAGGATAATATTGAAGATATCTTTACCAAACCACTACCAAAGGTAACTTTTGAAAACCTAAGATAAGAATTGGGTGTAATTCCTATCCCTAGAAAACATTGAAAAAGTTATGTACTTAGGGGGATCTAATCATGATCATTAGCTTCAAGAACAAGTGAGTTATTCCAAGAGGTATGCATGGAGATATGGGGAGCATGTTTGTGTTATGTCTCATAATTTCATAAGTCACGTGTGTTGAGTATTTTGGATATAAGGAGCATGATCCAAGGAGTTGAAAACATCACTTTGTCATTTATGTCAAATTATGAGAAAGACCAAAATAGGGATATGAGAATGATCAAAATACAATATGTTTTTCCATCAATGAAAAAGGAGGAGGTCATTGGGCATTGCTCATGTTGTTGAAGATTGTCATTGACATTGTCATTGATGTCAAAGTTTCTTAAAAAATGTGTTCATGAGTTCATTGAATATTTTTGTGATTTTATAGAATCATTTAGAGGTATGACATTGTCTTAATAATATGCAAGACATATGAACAAGTTATAATAGCATCAAGAGGTGTTTTAAGTTAGTTATCAAGCTTTAAGAGCTTGAGAAGGTATGATTTTAGTGGCTTAGTGATATAGATTAATACAAGCATAAGAGTATGTATGAGGTTATTTCATCATGCATATGATTCATTGGAATACTCATGATAGTCCCAAAGTTATCTTATATGGGTATGACTTAAAGGCATAACATACAACTAGATTAGTTCTAGACCTTTCCTGATTTAATGGGGTGTCTTGAGGTATTATCAAGGCATTTGAAGAATTTATGGATGTTTTTGATCATGTAAAGAGTTTGTATGACATTATATTAGGTGTTTATATCTTTTATATTGGCTATAAGGTCAGATTTAAAGCCTAATGTGACTTAAAATTCAAGGATTAGAGAGCAAAGAGAGATATGGTGGCCAGATGGGGTATCAAGATTAGTTTTCAAGTCAAGAGTAAGTATGTGATAATTCAAAAACGTTTTTTTATGTTGTTTCAAGTATGTTTACCAAGTTTTATGTCAATATTTTAAGGTTAAGGTAAGAAAAAGTGTTCTGAGGTCTCTTGTGTGCATAAGATGAAGGGTTCTGAACTTGAAAATAACATTAAAGTGTTCATTAGAATGTGTAACATATAAATGGGAAACTAATATATTCATGGTATATGAGGAAGGGTCCTAGATAAAATTTTTAAGCATTGGTTTTTGGAATGAGGAGTTATGATCTATGAATGATCATTAAGAGTGGAAGATGGTTTAAACCCTTAAAAAACACTAAAAATGACCCATTGAGAAATATATTTTTATAAATTCATAAAAATGGTTTTATATGACTATTTAAGTTATTGTATTTTGTATTCAACTCTCTTAGGCATGTACATGTGTGATTTGTTTGTTAGGTGAGTGAGTGGACCCTATAGGAAGGTCTTGTTTCTCAAAGATTTGTTGTAGCAATTAGAGTTGACTTAAAAAAAGTTGATAAATGGATGAAGTTTTAAGCTTCAAAATTTTATATAAACTCTATGTTGGTTTAGGATCAGGTTACATCCCTTAGATGTGCCAAACTGGTCATACATATTGACCAATTTCTAATAAGCCTAATGATGTAAATAATGAGAAACACAAGTAGAAGTGAGAAGGTGATTAGGGATGTGTTATCATGGATTAGGGATGAATAAAAGTGAATATATATGGTTTTAAATACCTCTAATACATTTTCATATTGGATATAAGATTTGGAGACCAATGTATAGAGCAAAAAGTTGCTCTCATGTTGAGTTGTCTAGCTCAGTGAGCTCATGAGATTGGTTTGCAAGACTAATATTTCCATTAGAGATTATGATATTTTAGTTAGAGTTTGTTTTGATAAGATTTTAGTATTATGTTAATGAATTGTAAGTTATTTATTGTGTGCCTTTAGGTGTCATAAGTTCATGTTTCGATGACTGTGTTTTGAGGTTAGTTGGTATTTCTGAGTGGGATACTTGCACATAAGGGTTTGAGTCCATTTTACGTAGGTTATGGAGTCTAAATCACATCGTTATTACCCTAAGTATCTTATATATGTGTGTGTGTGTGTGTGTGTGTTTTATTTCCATGTTTGTTTTTCAAAATTATGTTTATACTTCATTTGTTCAAGATATACTTTATGAGCATGCATATGGCTAATTGTGAATAGTACTAATGGCATGCTTCAAGTGGTGATTAGAGATACAAGGTAAGATGGAAATAAGATGATATCATTAGGGATAAATTTTAGTGACATATTATATTTTCCTTCCATGTGATAATTTTGAGAGAGTTTCAAAGAGTTCAAAGGGTAACACGTGTTAATGATGGCCTAATTGAATTTGGTCCCCTTAATACCTATAATGGTTTTTGGTCCTATATGATATAAACAACCTATTTTAATATTTTATTCATGTTTTTAGAATGTAATAAGGCCTATTTTATTGAAAATAAAAGTGGTCAAGTCTATATGACTGACCAATAGGTGTAATAGCATGAGCCTAGTATAAGATCAATTTCTAGTTGGCCTAATTATCTTGTTAGAGATTGAGAGAGTTGAAGTGAATGACATAAAATTTTTAAGAGCTGAATGAGATATTTTAGAACATCATTAGGTAGTATAAAAACAATCATTAATATTTTAAATGGGTAGTATATGTTATTATCTACGTCATTTAACATAACCAAGTCAATTAGAGGGCTAATGTAGCGAAGAAGGATATCATAATATATTTTATGAGAAATAAAGGGTTTTTAAGGTGATCAAAGTTTTTATGTGGTTTAGTTGGTAATGATTAATCTAGGGGGTTGGTTCCTCCTTTCAAGTGGGTTCTTGCTAAATTTTTGTCAAGTTAGTGTTTGTTAAAGCCTAGTCAAGTTGGTGCTCCAAGTGAAGTTGTTGATTCAATAATTCTTGATATTTTTCTTATATTAATATAGTAAATTTTCATCATCAATGGGTTTTCTTCCCCTTGAGATTTTCCCACATAAATAAGAGTTCTCTATGTTATTCTCTTGTTTCATGCTCATGGCTCTTGATGTGTTGTTAGTTCACTATATTTTTTTGATATTTCATGAATGATAAAGTAAAGTTGTAATTGTTTTGAATATTTATTCACCCCCTCTCAATCATTGTGATTAAAACATTTCCTACTTGAACAAATCTCACATATATTCTTTCTTGTGCCCCTTGGCCTTGATATTAGTCTAACTAGTATTATATTGATGACCTAGGCCTTATATCTTTCCCATTATTATTAAAAGTTATTTATTTTACACCTCTACAAGTTTTGAACCTATACCTAATTTCGTAATCCATCAACACTAATGTCTTAGATAGACAATAACATTGATACTAGTGTCTTACCTCGATGTGAGTTTTTAGTGCCATAAAATTAATCTAATTTCCAAATAAAATGTATCCTAATGGTTAGCCTAAGTGAATTAATTCAAGTTATTACTCCAAATGGATTGATATAAATATAAGATTAAGCCTCATTCATTCCTCACATAGAATATTCTTACCTACTCATGATGTAACTTATAAAAGGAATTCAATCAATCGCTTGAGTGAGCAATGTTTCCTATTTTATCTTATTTTTATATTAGTCATAGGGACAACACATACATGAGACTAAAGTATTATAGGAGTATCCTAAGAGCCTAATTTACCAATTTATAAGATAGGACACTATTTTGATTTATTTTGTGTGATTCACACATAAACCAAGATATAGGAGATAATTAAACTAGTTTAAGGCCATCTTATAGAGTATTAGATATGTATGCAATTCCAATTAATAGTTATGTGGTTGGGGTCAAATTGACACTATGCAACCACTATCTCAGTTTCTCCCAAGGTAACTTTGAATATGAAGAACTAAGGTTTTTCCATTTCAAAAGGAGTGATACTACGTGACTTGAATATGAATTCACTATAATTAAGACAAATCCAAACATATAATCATCCAAGAGGTCAAATCCTTTTCCAAAAAGTATTTTGTACAACACACTTGCATCAAACTAAGATAGTAGCATTGATGCAACCATGCAAATGTGACACTAGTGCATACATCTATAGAATTAGGTGGTTGTTTTAATATCACATTCAATCCTATTTTATACATGTTCTATATGTATGAATTTTATAATATCAGAACCAACTAAGTACCTCATTTTCTATGCCATTTCCATATTTAACATAGTTATACTCTCCATGTTCATACTATCTCAGATTTATGAATTTGAAATATGTTTATATCTAAGTTTAATAACTAATTAGACTAATATATATCTAATTATAACCCTTGTGAATTTAATTTATATATATCCTTTAATTAAATCTAGGTATAAAACCAAGTCACATATTCATTTTAGGGTTAAATAGTGGGCTACAAGCATGGTTTTTTAGATGTATTTAGTGATATAAAACATTGCACTGACACTAATCATTGAATAAGAAAGTATATTTGATATCTCACATAATCATTCAAAGACTCTCTTATCTTACTTGTTATACCTTGATTTTTATTTTATTATATACATAACAATTAGCGTCTTTGTACATGCTAGATTACTTGATTGCTATAATAATTTTATTTATTGCATTTATTTTAATTATATATATATATATATATATATATATATATATATATATATATATATATATATATATATATATATATATATATATATATCATGGATAGTATATAGTAACATGCTAATGATGTACATCATCTAGATAAATTATTCTCTACTCATATCATGCCTCTTAGTTCTCATAATTATTTAATAAATAGTCAAAATCAAAAACTTATAGAAGATGATTTTATCAATGATTATGATTTTGATAATGTTTCAATTAATTAATAAAGTGATTTTGTTGATTATTGGGAATAAGTGTTTATTCAATAAAACTATCCTTTAGGTTACACCTTGTAATATCTTCTAGATTCCTCTTTTGTCACACTTTTGTATTTGACTTTAGAATCTACTCTAGACTCATCCTTAATGAATCCTTAAAGTTCATCTTTTGTCACACCTATAAATTCCACTATGTAATCTCATCGAGATTCATATTTGATCATAACTCTACTTTCCCTTTTACATTCTTCTCTAGAATCCCATTTAGAATCTTCCTTAGATATTTCATTACTATCAATAGTGGATGTGTCTTTAGAGCCCATGAACATATTTCTTCATAATCCTCATTGAATGTTTCATTAGAGTACACAATTAGTTATAATTTTGACTATTTTATATTAACCCCTACTCTCTTCATGTACGAACCCTATCCTTGCACACCTAATTTTTATACCCATTTTTATACTGTATTGTATTGAATTCACACTTATAACTTTAATTCACATAAGGTATGCATAAAGTAGGATATGGATCCTAGGTTTTATAATTTCTCCTCTTGTTAACAAATAAGGAAAAACTTCTTTATTCTACTAGCATACCATATTCTATCATTACAAGAAATATTACTTCTCTTTCCTCTTATTTTAAAATGATAATGTTAATATTCCAAATTTTAAGGTTGAATATTAAAACTATAGTGTTAATGATAAGGATCGATATGGAGATAATTATTACATGGCTAGTGTTGAGGAACATGTTTATAATAAGTTTTATTCTTTATCCTCCCCTACTATTGATAATATTTTGCATGAAAAAACAAACAATAATATTATTTAAAAAATGTTTTTGATTATCATGATGATGTTCATAATTTACCTTTTTAATTAAAAAATGGATGAAAATGTTTGTTTTATTGGTAACAATGTTATTTATTCTCTTTCAATACAATGTAATATTAATTCTCAAATTAATGATTTTTTGAATCAAACTTAATCTCCCAAGAATATCAATCTTAATAAATAATTTATTCCTAAGTCTTATTTTATTATTTTTAGTAGTACACATATGGTTAAGATAAATAATATAATTTAACCCATAAATGAACCTCTTAATCAACTCAACATGCCTTCTGCATATTGTAGTTGATTTTTAGTAACAGGTTGTTCAATTATTGTTTGAAATTAAATCTTACTATGCTTAGGTTGATTCTAATGAAATCCATGAAAATCCTATTATGTGTAACATTTGGTATACACCCTTGGCCCATATTTTACAAATTCAAACCTTTTACACATTTTCTAGAAGATGTGATCCTTATTTTCAGCTTAGATATTTTTGTCAATCTATTAATGGTTACAACAATATTCAAATGTTATTAAAATTATTTCCTAATAGTCTAGATTGGTGTGAACTTGTTTGGTTTCATTCCTTTCCAAATTTATCATTAAATACCTATTTAGAACTCAAATAAATTTTTAAAATATAATACATTCATAATAATGGACCTACAACCAATTATTAAAAATTACCTTTTTTGCCAATGAAAATCTAAACAATTTTGTGATTATCTCTTACGATTTAATATTCCTATGTGCCAAATAATTTACCAAACAAGTGATTTTAAAGTAATTTTTTTTTTATAGATGTATAATTTATCGATTAAAATATAAGACACGATATTTATTTATTTCTATTTTTTATGAGGCCTTAAAATTAGAAGAATAATTGGGTCTTTTTTAAGTATCAAATAATATGAATGAATACATTGAATTATATATGCAAGATTCACATACCGAAGTTCATCAAATCATGTCAATACATACATTCATAATAAATTACAAGGATTAAAATATAAAAATACTTATAAAAGTGTATAAACTAAAGCACTCCCTAAAAAAGGCACATATTAATGTTAATCATCTACCATCTAAACTTAAACCCTCTTGTGATACTATAAAAATATTACATAAAGGAAGAAAATATATTTCTGAACATTTTAATAATAATAATTTCTTTACATCAACAAAGATGTAACCTATAGAATTTCATTAATTATCACTTACATGATATTATTTACACAATTTTGGATAAAAATTTAGTCCGACTACACCCTAATTATTTTCATCCTCCCCATTAGTTGAAAAAATCAGGCACAAACCATTTTTTAATTAACATGGAAATAATGGATATATTTATAATAATTTTTATGCATTAAAAGAGAAGATAAACTAACTTGAAAATAAATGTTTTTTTTTACATTTCGATAATATGAAGACAAATTAAAAAATTCTCTATCTTCAAAATTTCCAAATGATAAACACAATAATTTAAAATATATAAAATACAAGAAACAATGGTTTTAAAATATCCTCTTAATAAAAATTATCAAGCTAAAAACACCATTGAAAATTCCCAACCTATAAATATAAGCAATGGAAACTCATTAACACAATAATTTTATCATGTAAGGAATTTTTAATGCCTCCTAAATTACCTGAATAAGAATAGATTACTAAGATAAAACATTAAAAAAATGAGAATAATGAAACCCACACACATAAATATTCAACTATTACAAGTGAAAGGAATAAATAAGTAATTTATTATTCAATAATTTCCCTCATCATGTTGGTGATTCCTCTAGATATTAAATGCTAAAATTATAACATAAATATTTTTTTATCTATCAATATAGAATGACTCACACATATTAATCACTCAATCACTCACACACACACACACACACACACACACACACACACACCTATATATATATATATATATATATATATATATATAAAAATATATATAATGTCATTTATCTTTACTTTCAATTTAAGCATTGTCCTCTTTATTTAAAAACTAATTTGAAGAAGTAAAAAACAACCATATTAAAATAATTTCAATACACAATATTTATGACATACACTTACTATTTCCTATCATATCATACTATGGTTTTCATTGCACAAAAATGCTAGTATCTCCATGATTTTACATATTACATGAGTATGCATATTATCTTTCACATTAGGGGTATGTAAATTTTTGTCTATATTAATATTTTATGCTATAATGTTATGACTCAAACAAACATTCATTTGGGGCATATTACTTGGATTCCCTCTTGCCACACTATGCTTAAAGTATCAATTATTATTGATTTTCTTAATATTTTTAATTATATTTTTGTAAAAGTTTGCTAATTTTAAAATTTTCAAATACAACAAAAATTTAAACACATTAATATATTTCAAATTTCCAATATACTAAAAATATTTGTGTAATAAATTCAAAATCATGAAGTTAAATAAATTTATAATGTTTTTAGCATGAGCCTTTGATTTATTTATTTGTTTCATGTTAAGTATATAGCATATTCCAAATTTCCATAAACACACTAATTTTCATAAGGAAATTTAAGTGTGCTACAAGACATAATATTATGTGGATTTTAAATGTCAAGCTTCCCTTTTACCCAACAACCTTTATACATTGGGGGAATCTCTTAATTCTCCATCATAAATTCAAACATGCTATATCTATCCATAACCTTTATACCATATTGAGCTACATATAATACAAATGTTTCTATAGTATCTTATAATATACATGTTTTACATTAATATGCAAATTGATAAAAATGACATTGATACATATGGATAATGTACACTAGTCTCTTTTTCTTTATGCTTATTTAATGCATGACTACATGATAAGTTAGAACTTGCTTACTTATTGTTTGTGGCCTTGGTCTTGTATATGGAAATTATTTATTGTCTGGAATCATTAAGTTATTTACTTGTCACCCTTAGCCTTATGTGTCCTTTGATGCTTTTTATGTGACATAATATGTAAATTATTTAACATTATTTGCCTACAATTTAATATATAATTTTATATCTATCTAACACATGTATAATATAAATTTCAACTCTATATTAAATAAAATCATGCAATACATTTCAAATATTCAAATGCTACTCATTTGCTACAATGTTATGTCCATTTAACACATGTTACATCTATAATTAAATACCATAAACTTCATTCCTCTATTCAATACCATGATGATTTTTTTTTTAAATGTTTAAATGAGACTACATGGTTATATCTTGCAAACATTATACATATTTTATTTTTAGATAAGTGATTTTCAAGATACATATCTCATCTCAAAAGGGTAACATTATACTCAATCCCTTGTGAGAAATAAATAACTCTTTCAAAATTTATTATTTATAATTATTATATTATAGTGGAAAATGACATGAAATAATTACTATAGCTATAAGTTACAAGTACTAAAACATTTACAAGTATTAAAATAGTTACAAGCTATAAATTTCAAATAGTTACAAGTATTCAAATAGTATATGTTTCAAAAGTTAAAAACTTCAAATGATAATTTAGTAAAATATGAATGGGATGTGATATTGGTTCATTTTATGATCTTTAAAAAATTTAAAAATAATAGAGCTTCAATTTTAAGAAAATAGTTTCAATTTAAAAGTTTTGAAGATAAAAGGTTCAAAAATTGAATCTAGATCAGTTTGTAGCAGAATGATTCATATAGTGAAAAATTTCCATGTTTGAGTCTACTTAAAATAAACATTTATGGATACACTTTTGTGAACCCAATACATGTTTCCATTTTTTTTAATTTCTTGTTAAATTCTATGGACACTCGATGGTTAATATTTTATCATTCCATATAACACTCTTGACAAGTGAAAGCATATCCATGACTAACTTAAAATATTTACTCATTTAGACTTGATCTCTCTTAATTTATGCATAAATTTAAAACCTTATGATTTGGTATGGTTATGGTTTAGTGACACCCAATTTCCTACCACTCATCCTTTTTACAACTATCCAAATTATTTACTCTCCCTAACCAAGAAGAAAAAAAAGAATGAAAATAACCCATGTTAAATATAAATGCTTCAAAGAGAGAGAATACTGTTATCCACTTTCAATATTCCAAATCAATTAGATTGCATAGTCTTTTAGGTGTATACATTCCTTTCTCTCTTTTTCGTATTCTTCAATTCTAAAGTTTGAGATTTTAAATATTAAAATATAAGTGGTAAGTACTTTAAATAGTATTTTAAAAGATTTTCACATTAAATCACATTGCATGATCAAGTTTTGAATCAAAATACAAAGTATTTACACACATTCAAGTTTTACATATAATTTAATCCATTAATTTCACTCCTTTTAATCACTATGAAAAAGTGGTGGAAAATGTAGACACATAAATTTAATCGTTAAATTGATTTCATGTGTTTAATACTGAGATCCTTACCTTACATGACCTCCTTTCCATTCTATTAAATTACAATATCTATGATAGAATTCATTAGTATATTAACTATATTTAATTTAATTGAAACATAATTTAGACACCACTATTCTACTTATAGATTAGGTTATGGTAGTTCCATCTATTTTTACAATATTCAGCGGGGGGATGGGCTAGATTTATGATCAATGAGTTGATATAAATAGGAATGTCTATACACTAGCCATGTACCCTATTTCACCCTTGTCAAAAATTATCTAACAAATAATTTTAAAATTTAAAGTTCTCTATGTTGGCCCTCCTATGATTTTATAAAATTTGGTTAAAATAAATCTGTTAAAATTTACACTATAAAATCACATAAGAGTCACTCACTACATAACCTAAAAAGTCTTACAAAAAGAATTGTACATTGAGCAAAAGAAATCCATTTCTTCCAATTTCAATTATGATGTATCTTGATAGTGATAGGCCAATTTTGAATATATTTTATTATAGGTCAATGTAATATATTTTCTAGCATTTAAATTAATATCATATCTATATTCATATAATTTCACAATCACGTATCACACACTCACTTTAGGATGACGATTTATATAAATCTAAGGTCTATTTGGCCTATGTAGGAAACACTCATATTACATGAGGATTTATGAGGATAACTCATTTATTATATTTAGCCTATAGCCCCTTTTTAATTTGATCTCATATTTTTTTATGTGTAGGAGCTATTATTAGTTTTGGAATTTGATGGGTTAAGTCAACCTCTGCATATTATCAAAAGCACATATCTGATATATTCACACATCTAAACTAAAAAATAATAATTGAAGTCAACATGGACATTAACATGGTCAAAGGACATATCCACAAGTTGGACATATTCTCATAATTCACTCATATCACAATACAATGCAAAATTTTGATTTGATGTGTGACCCAATTCAAAAATCATCTTTATCACTTTTCTATCAAGAAATAAATTTTTCAATATAAAATCAAATCCAAACTTGGTTTGCATACACTTGTCAAAGTTAATACTTTTATAATTTTAAAAATCATGTATTTTAATGTAATTTACTTTATTCTATTGTATATCAATTTTAATAGTTTATATCTATTATTTTAATTTTTCTTAACTAAAATCATATTAAAGTGTATGTAATGTATTAGTTTTTTTGTTAATGATGACTTATATCTTGTATAACATAATAAATTGAGTTTTCATTTATAGGATTGGAAACCTAAGAATCAAGAAGATTTTTTTTTGTTCTTATTTTATAGGATTGGAAACGGTCCCCTATATGCATGATCAAGGATCCCATGACTTATAAATGATGAATCTAGTTCATAGCTTCTCATTGGGTTAGTTAAGGAATGAGGTTATGTAGTGTAAAAACAAGGAGATGAAACAATTTAATAAAAAGTTTGTTAGAGGAAGATTCACTCCTTTTGAGTATATAAACATGTTCAACCATGATAAAATGTGTCTAGGTAACTAGATGAGAGCATAATTATTCAATCTAGTCATTATAGCACAAGGTATGTTTCAAATGCTGTTGAAAATATATTTTTTGATTTAAATCAATAAAACCCAACATAGGGTTAGATATAATAATACCCTATAATAATAAAATTAGTCTACATCTTGTTTCACTTACATTGAATCTATTAAAATTAGTGAAATCAGTCTTTAAATCATGGGTTAAAAATGGTAAGAAAGTGTCATATGCACTAGAAAAATTAACTATCTTTCAAAAATAAGGCCAATAATATAAGGTGTTAAAGATGCCCATATTGAATCACTCTATTTTTGAAAATAATAGAAAATCAAGGAGCATACGAAACATCAGAATATACTATTTCACTCAAATATTTAATTTAGTGTTCAGATAGTAACAATGTTTTTAAGTTTAAGTAACATTTTGAGAATTATTATTATTATTATTTATTTTAATTTTACATTTAATTAATCATCATCATGTGCCTTTTCTTACTATAGTTCAGCCTTTGAAGCTCTTGGCTATTAGGTTATTGGTCCTTTTCCATTGCACCTGACTTACTCACCTTCTTACCTTCTGTGCTTGCTCATATTCACAAGGATTTTATCCTTCCATTATTATGGTTTCTATACTATAATCTAGTAGAAGCTTCTTTAGTTCGGTGTCCATTCCTCTTATGAACATGCCTCTTAGTTCATGAAGGAACTCATACTCAACTTATTCATGACACGAGAAGGTCGACACTGCAAATTCCAACACGTAGAAAAATAAAATACATGAGATGAGGGATATTGGTTAAATAAAAGACATTAAGGGAGTTAGAACTATTGAATTTACCACTAATACTAAAATAGGGAATATGATCAAGGAAATTAAAACCCAAAATCAATGAATAGAATTAAAAAAATACATATTTGAAAGATTAATGAAAATAATTCATGTCAAATTAATGTGTCTCTACATATTAATAAAATAATAAAAATTTAAAAATATGCATCCAAGGCTAGGGATGAATTATTGTATACTGAATGGTGACATAAAATAATTTTATGATGTATTATGATTGATAATTGATGGCTATTTATGAATATGTTTTTATGAGACATACATTTAGAATAAAAAATTCATAGTTCATGTTAATGAATATATTAGGATAAAAAAAATTAAAGGTTTAATTTAATGACTCTAATATATTTTTAAAATATATCACACGACTCTTTAATTTTGGTTAAATAGGAACTCAAGATGAGTAAGAATAATTAAGGAAGTTATGAATCACTAAATAACATATTTAAAAATAACCATAATATATAAATAAAATGTATCAATAAATTATAGAACATGTGATGACTTTAAGAATAGAAATCATATAATACAACACTATCAAAAATGAAACATTGTAGAATATTGTGAATCATCTAAAAATGAAAGAAATAATAATCATTTAAAAATTAACAATAAAAAGTTAACAAAGTATGAATTTAATAAAATGAAACACAACATAAATTGTATCAAGGTGCATCATATTAACCTTGGCTAGGTGCATCACAAGTTAACAAGTAATAATTTCATCAAATTAAACATAATATAAACTATATCTATCTAGATAACATAAACCATGGATAGGTACATCATAAGTTAACAACTAAGTATCAATTTTATCAGATGCAACATAACATAAACCTAAGATAGGTACATCAAAAGTTAACAAACAAGTAACACTCTCATGAAATGAAATAAAAAATAAATCCTAGCTAAGTACATCAGATAAACCATGGCTATGTACATCATAATTTAATATCTAAGTATCACTCTTGGACATACATTTCAAAGATAAAATGTAAATTTCATGTTAAATAGTACATTTAGATGCAAAAATTAATAGTTAATTCTAATGAATATAATATGGGGCTGAAATATATTATGCGACTCTTTATTTTAGGATAAATTAGGACTCAATATATGTAATAAAAACTATGTACTGAAATTATGCATCACTTAATAAAATTAATAATAATAAACATAATATAAAAATGATATGTATTAATAAACTAAAAAACATGGAGTTCCTTTAATAAAAAAATCAAAAAATTTAATACTATTAAGAAGGTGAGAAAATAAAATAATTGGGTATTACTTTTAAAAATGAGTAAAAGAAAACTTGTAAAAATTAAAAAGTAAAAATTAACAATTAAAAATTAACACTTTAATAACATGAAACATAATATAAACCCTATCCATGTACATCACATAAACCATGTCTAGGTGCATCAAAAGTTAACAATTACAACCCTAATCAAATGGAAAAAACATAAAACATCACCAAGTACATCACATAAACCATATCTAGGTACATGAAAAGTTAGTAATTAAGTATATATTTATTAAAATGAATCATGTTTTAAACCTTATCCAATTACATCACATAAACCCTGGCTAGGTACATAATAAGTTAACAAGTAACACTCTCATCAAATCAAACATAACAAAAACCTTGGTCATGTACATCAAAAGTTAATAGGTATCACACATAGAAGAAAAAAATATAAATCTTGATAGGTACATCACATAAACATTGGTTAGGTACATCATAATTCAAAAAGTATGTAGAAATTTCATAAAAAAAAATTTCGTAATTAAGAAACACCATAACATCATAATTTCTAAATATTGTATGTACCTTATCACACCTATTTAATTTTTAGAAAATCATGTTTCTATACTCCAATCTTAACTCCCATTTCAATTTTCTTTTGTCCTTTCTGAGATCTGATTTGACTCTACTCTTCTTAACCAACATCAATTGTGGATTATATTTATATTGGCCTAGTTTTTATCCAAATGTATCACAATGCTTTAGGTTTGAACTGACATAAAGGAGACCATGTGAATTAGACAAAATGGCCATTCTAGAGTACCTAGAATTTGTACATTTAAATGATGAAAATTAATTAAATCATCCATGTGTGTATTAATTGGTGGAATATAAAATAAATTAGTATAAAAACTAAAATTTCCCTTAAACTGTTTAACTTCCTCCACTTGTTTTAGGGTTTATTCATGTAATGCAAAGGTGTTTGTCAAAATTTTAAATTTTTTTCATTCAAACACTTGTAATATGTTGGAATAGAATAAAATAATTCTATCAAGCTACACTAATATACAACCATATTTACAAAAGATTTTTTTTCTTTATGAAATCAATATCATATATCTTCAACTATTTTTTCTCCTTCTTAGTCATTTTTATTTTTTTCATCAATAACACACACACACACACACACACACACACACACACACACACACACACACACACACACACACACATTACATACACAAACATAAACAATGTGTGTGTGTGTGTGTGTGTACAAAAAACATACACACACACATTGTTTATATTTGTGTATGTAATGTTTGTGTGTATGTTGTATATGTATGTGTGTATATATATAAAACACACACACACATACATATACAACACACACATACACATTACATACACAAATATAAACAATTTGTGTGTGTATGTTGTTTGTGTGTATGTATATATATATATATATATATATATATATATATATATATATATATATATATATATATATATATATATATATATATATATATATATATATATATATATATATATATATATATATATATATATATATAGACACACACACACACACACACATAACTAACCATGGCTTTCATATACAAATTTTACATAGATGTAATTGACTCATTTATTTTTTTCCTACAGGCATGAGGCAATCACTCCACCATAATGAAGTAATAGTAAACACTTTTTGGTATATAATGTACCCCTCACATATATAATTTGGATATTTTAATATTTAAAACTTCATGTCACAATAAAGGTGGATAAAATAAGCAAAAAATTGAAAATAAAAATCCTTTCACATGATTAATGTTTAGACCATGAATAAGACATTTCATACTTAGAGCATTGGTTACCCTTTATTATGCATAGGTTTACAACATATATGGGATACAAATAGGATACACATTTACATATAAATACACTAATTTAATTAATTATTTATTCTAAATTATAGGATGTTAACTTCCTCCAAATCATGCCATTCATTAATTCTCAAATAAATGAAGGGTTGATTCTCTTTAGATTCAACAAATACATGCTATACTCTTTTCCATAAATAACCCTATCTCTAATTTATTTGCATTTTTTTAGAGACATTGAAATCCTTTAAAAAAATGTAAATGCCCCCAAATTATATATATATATATATATATATATATATGATGGCTTCCATATATAAATTTTAGATGGATGTAATTGACTCATTTATTTTTTTTCTATAGGCATGAAGTGATCACTCCACCATAATGAAGTAATAGTAAACACTTTTTGGTATAGAATGTACCCCTCACATATATAATTTGTAGATTTGAATATTTAAAAACTCATGTCACAATCAAGGTGGATAAAGTAAGCAAAAAATTGAAAAAATAATCCTTTCACATGATTAATGTTTAGACCATGAATAAGACAGTTCACACTTAGAGAATTTATTACCCTTTCTTATGAATTGGTTTACAAAATATATGGGAGAAAAATAGGATATGTGTTTACATTTAAATACAATAATTTAATAAATTATTTATTTTAAATAATAGGGTGTTTACTTCCTCCAAATCATGCCATTCATTAATTACCAAATAAATGAAAGTTTATTTCTCTTTAGTTTCAACCAATACATACTATACTCTTTCACATAAATAAACCTATCTATAATTTGTTTGAATTATTTTTTAGAGACATTTACATCCTTCAAAAAATAAAATAAAATGTAAATCCACCCAAATAATCTATAAAATCTGGATAATGATTTTAATCACCAACTATAATTTCAGCATTTGTTTCTTTCAAGGAAACTAAAAAATATATGTGAAACTCTATATCTAGTTCTTCATCAAGGGGAAAACATTCATTTTTTTATTTCTATTTTTCAATAGCCTTCTCTTCATTACCTAAAGAAACATATTGTAAAACTACATTTCTATTTATTCTCAAAATAAATATTTTTGTCCATCATATTAATGGTTCATTCGAAGGTGAAAAATCACTTTTATCCTCTAAATTAATATAAAGATTTTCCATTAATATTCTCACAATCATTACATCAAAATTTCTCTTCAAATTTTTATTTTTAATCATGCCAACATTCTCCTTTAGTTTGAACATTGAAGGTGTTGTAAGGTTTTCTCTCTCCGTCAAATCATATTAAAGTAAATAGTGTGATACCATTGGATAAAGAAAAAAATAAGTGTTACATACCCTTGGTGATAAATTTTAGGTAATTTTTCAATGAATATTTTACACACATATGATTCCAAATTCAAATTTTCCCTTTTCATAATTTTGGAAATGTGGACAAACATCCACATGGAAAATTATGTATTCCTTTCAATCATAAATAATATATAAATTGTAAATTTAAAAATTGATTTTACTATGCTAACATTTAAACACTTAATATTATACACTTTATCTTTAGTAACTTCATTTTATAAAACCGAAAAATATTTTAGCCTGAAATTCTCTTAGTAACAAAAGTCATATGGATCTCGACAACCTTGTTTCCTTTATTTGGTAAATTAAAAAACTTAATAGATAACTAAGGGTAAGGTCTATGGTGATATATTCATATTTTATAGTGTCATAATACATCAAGTAAATTTACACCAATAAATATATTTGGTCATGATTTAGGATGCATGCCAAAAGTTTATCAATTGGGAAACCCTATAAGTAATCAGAGATGAAAGTACATAATATTTATTACAATCCTTAAAAATTGAATCATAATTTAAAAGAATATAAACATCCTTCCATTTTAATGATACTGGTATCTTCTTAAGATCTTGATCGATGGTGATGATAATATGTATGTCAAATGTATTTTTCATGATTTCTTCTTTAGTTCTAATTGACTTATTTTTGTTATTATTTTATAGACACCTCTATATCCTTTTAGTGGCATTATTTCAACATTAATCAATTTATGAATGTAACTGAGCCTTAATAATGGATACAAAATGACAAAATAAATAACATGATAATTTTTT
>JARHVA010003111.1:390000-402500 GCA_037957365.1 Torreya grandis | reverse complement strand
TAAAATAAATACTAACATACATGACCATATTTATGGTAAAATTGACTTGATTTAAGGTTGGGATCAAAATACCCTCTAAAAAGTGAATTTATTCCTATCAAGTTTTAGAAAAAAGATAATATATCCAATTGGGGTTCATATAAATTAGATCTAATTTAATAAACATGAATAATTAGTCCCACATTTTTGAAGATTTTATGTGATAATTAAGAAGAGTTTTAAGGACAACATAGTTATTTTGGCTGACCATTAGGTTGGTGGATTCACAATGATTGTTAGTTAAATTTTTTATAGTGGTTTATCCGTTTAAACATGTTTAAATAATTTTTTAATTCCCATTAGCCCAAAAAATATATGGTGGAAGTTATTATTACCCTAATTGATGAATGTATTTTATTTGAGAAGTTTTTGGAAAGATAACAGACTAGCAAAATATTTGTGATGTTTGGGCTAAAGGTTTGTGGAATTTTGACTATTTGGTTTTGGGTTATGAATAAAATGGCTAGTTTAGTCATCAAATAAACTTATCTAATTTTCTACAATATTTCATGTTGGAAAAAAAAGCTTGACTTTTGTGTAGCACTAGTAAAAGTTTCAATAGGGTCTTATAATCCACAAGAAATATTTTCACTTTAAGATGATTGAGTAGTTTCTTCAAGGTGAATCTCTTCCTAAAATAACCCCATATTTAACTCCAACCTTTTAATTCATCACAAGGTTAAATAAAGTAATGTATATGGATGTGGTTGAGCTTAGCATAAGCTATTTACTCCCTTATCCCTCTAGTTTTGACTATATTTTACCTATGATTTTTTTTTTTGTTTTTACTTTTTGATTATTTACTAAATATAAAATAAAAATAAAAGCTAGGTTATTATTTGAAATTATATTTGGGAGGGAAAAACTAATTTTTAGATTTGTGAACTCCAATTAGAAGTTTTGCATCTATTGCATTGTCCTAATCTTATTGACCATTTAAAAAAAAAAAAAAACACTTCTAGGTAGGAAAGTCATATGCTAACCTTTTGCTTATCCCATGTGGAAATTTCGATTTCCCATTTCCTATGTAGTGGATCTATATTTATTGCAACCATTTCATGGCTAATAAGCACTAGTGTAGAGGAAAGGGAGATATATGTTGCTCTAAAATTTAAGTTTCATGTTGTTGTGAGTGTATTGAGGGATATTTATGAGTCCAATGAGGATAACTTACATTCACTTCATTTTCTTCATTGCGGTTGTTTCTCTTAGTTTGGTTCTTGGTCTTTACTTTTTTGACTAGTTATTGTTGTTTCAAATTTAGCATTTGGTAAAAATACCATTAAAGTAAAGGGGGGCTTCAAAACCTTTTGATTCATATTTGGACCTCATATTTTATATTTTATGTGTTGGTTATGTAATTGTTTCACTACTAATTATTTGATGATTTTTAAAAGTGGAGGTTGGAAGAGGTTTATTCTAGTTCTATTTAGTTTCACTATTATGTTCTTTTATAAAAGTTATGGGACCTTCTCTTTTGTTATGAATATTATGGGATTTTGAATCAAACCCCTCTTATTAGTTGTGGGACCTCATAAAAAAACCACACTTCTATCCATATCAAATAAAAAATCAATTACTCCAATATTCCTATATGTTTTTTCATAAAATAATTACAAATCTCTTAAATTCAATCAATATTTGATTTCAAAATATGAGGGTTGGTGTAGCATAATCTATCCCTCTTCATATTTATAAATGATATGCACTAATATTTTTTTTTACATACTCTTCATGTATGAATCCTTCATAAAAAGGATGTAAATGTTATTATTATCATTTGAAAAATAAAATTGTGTCAATTCAAATAAATTTTTGTGAGACTCATGATTAAATATAAAAATAACTATATCGTGAACAATATTCTTCATGTTTAATAAGATCAATAATATCAAATGATTGTGTAGACCCCTTAACATAATAGTTTTCAGGATGAACACAAATATGGTATTACACGTGATTCTCATTTCATTCAATTTTTGAATCATTTCATATGGAATTTATAATGTTATTTTCAAAGGAAGTTTTATGGTTTATCAATGATATTCTTGACTTTTTTCATTAATAAAAATATATAAAGAGTATTATAATATTTGATCTCATTAGTAACCATATATGATGGATTTTTTTTTAGTAAATTTATTTCACTTTTAACAAAACCTACAAAGTGTAGCATCGTCTAGATCATAGTACTTTTAACTCTATTAAAAAATTTATTGGCATAAAGTTATGCACCAAATTGAAGTGTTTCATCTTCAATTTCTAAATTAGTAGCCATGAATAATCATGAATATTATAAAATATTTACATTAAGTATTATATTAAAAATACAATCATTATTCATTTTATTTCAAAGGAAATACTAATAGAAAGGAAGATAAATCTAAATAAAAATACCTCAATGGGTAATAATAGTGGATTAATCTAGTGAAAATAGTTTAATAAATATTTTAAAAATTTTATCAAACAAAAAATGGTCAAAAATTAATGATGATTATATAAATATATTTTTAAAGTTGTGATTAAAAAAAATGAAATTCATGAGAAATAAAATGAATAGGGAGAAATACCTAGAATACAATAAGCATTGATCATTATCTTCCTATAAATATTTAAATTAAACCAAATATAATATAAAATTGAATCTGTGTATATTCAAAATCAATATCTACATTAAAATATAAAATATAAAAAAATGCCACAACATATCAAGGTTCTCTATACAATCGTAAAATGACACACTATCTTATGCACTCAACCTCTATAGGTCTAGGTGATATTATTGATGTAATGGATGGATGATTAGTTGGCACATCTATGATTGGGATGATTAGGATGAGGAATGGGATTATGGATATTTTGTGGTAGGATATGTTATTGACATAACCAAAATATCTTTGTTGTGTCACACTGTTCATTTAGGGACTAGATTTGATAATATATGGAAGTCTAAGGTCCCTTTATTTTGATGATAATGAGGATGTAAAGGTATTGGTTAATATTTATAATGGTGAAGTGGGTGTGATTATATTAAATGACACACATAATAAGGTCAAAAATATTAGGTTGGATAAACCATTACATTTTAATACATAGAGTGAATGATATATGAGGAGAATAGTATCAAGGTTAAAAGATAAAGGGAGAACGGATGACTAGGCTTGGACACCATTGTATTGAGAAGCTTAGTTTTGGGATAATATAATTAGAGGATATAGAATACGCTATTATTCATCTAGAGTGGTGAGGTAGTTAAAAATAATATGGGGTATGGCATCGATCAAAAAAATTCACTTTTGAATTTTTTGTTAATATCAAACTAAATTTTAGTGTGAGGACATGGGGCTTTAACTCTAGGGAAAAACTTGTTGTAGGAATGACTTTAATCTTAGGGAGTTTCATCCAAGAAGTGAGGTAAGTTGATGTATAATGATAAAAACTTATTTGGAAGGCGTTTTGAAATTTATTACTTTCTATTTTGGATTTTAATTAAGGTTTTAGTTCTGGTGTTCATATAGAGAAGGATTTTTTCTTATTTTGTTTGTTACAAAGTTTTCACAAAAAGGAAGCAAACTAAGCTACCTTATAAAATTGAAAAGGTTAAAATAATAAAGAAATTAAAGGTTGCAATTAAAAAAATCAAATATGTATTTAACGTTATTTTTTATGTCTTTTACATGCATACAATAGTGAAAACTATGCTTTGAATGAATGGTGTAATTATCATTTTTTCTATATTTTTGCCTAGTTTGTTAGATGATTATTTCCATGAAATATAAACAAATTTAATTTATTCTTAAATTTTTATCTGTAATGGTATGATATTATTCTACAAATTATTTTTATTAAAATTTTACAATATTTATATTAAAATCTTTACTATAGCATATATTCACTACAAATTTGTAAATTAACACTTTTTATGCATGTTAGAAAACTAATTTTTGATGTTATACAATGCTTTCCTGATTTGAAATGTTATAGGGATGAAAGTGTGAAAACCTAAAGTTCTTATTTTATAATATTTTTCTAAATAGAATTATTTATTTATAAAAATTAACAAACACATAATATAATATGTAATAATTTGACTACCTAGTTTGTCTATGCTTTTGAGGATACTCGGTTGGAAGATTTTATCTGAATGCAAGGTTTTCCAATGATATAAATGAGTTAATTTTTGATGTTTTTTATCTATTTTTTTTTAATTTATCTTACAACATATTTCTAATTACTTTTTTTCCAAATAAGACTATAATGCATTTGTAAATAATACATCAAAGCTATGTTTTGTTTATGCAAGATAAAGAGAGAAATAAATATTTATCTTTATTTTCATTTTCTCTTTATTAAAATGAAATTAATATAATTAATAAAAGAGGTATTAATTATTATACATCTAATAAGTAATATAAGAAATGGAAAAAATGAAAATCCAGAACCTAATCAAGGTGAGGCTAGATAAAGGCAATGGTGGTTGTTGTAGACTATCCTCAAAAAGATAACTCCTCTGCTCAAATGATAGTTGGAACTCTATTGAAAAAGGAAAATGGAAAAATAATGGAATAAATAAGAAGATAATATATGGTAAAATAATACCAAATAAGGAAGCAGTTGATTATGGGTGGCTAGTCTACTAATAGAATAGAGTAAGTTGTTGATCTAGTGAATTTCCTTCTTCAAAATTATGTAGTCTAGCACAAAAAGGACCAAAGGTATAATCTCAAAGTAAAAGAATTAAGGTTTTGGTTGTATTTAATAATAAATAAAAAACTCATATCTAAAATTGATTAAAAAAAAAGGAGATAGGTTTCGAGTAGAAAAGGAGGTTGGAAGGGTGAGTGTAACTAGTGGCTAACTCGAATATCAACTTGGGAGGAAAAAATATTGATAATACCAAGAGTTGGAGTTAAATGGGAAATAATTATGGGTAATATAAATAAAATAAGTGAACAAACATGAATAAATCATTCAAAAATGCATGGAAAATTAAGTTATAGATGATAAAAATGTAAGACAGACAAATTATGATGAAACTATCATAGTATTAAGGAAATAAAGATGAAACTACTAATTAAGTTGATGAAATAAAATATTTGGAGATCAAAAACACATATTAAAATTATGTAACCTTGATCAAGGATTTTGTCACCAAATAGGTAAATCAAATAATAAGGCTATAAATTAATCAAAAAGGCAAATTTCAAGGATTAGAAATATCAAAATGAAGTAGGTGGGATATATTGTTATAGAGAACCAAGATTGAGTGTATTATTAGAGATCATTGCATCATCATCATTTAAAAAAATAAATTATGTAAATGTTTCTGTGCATATATGGGTGTGGTCTTGAACAATGGAAAACTAAATTGAAAAGAGGTTGAGAAATAGTTACCTTATTTACATGTGTGGTGAAATGAGTCCAACTAACAATCCATACAATCTATGAAAAAAAGACATGAATAAAGTGAATATTTAATTAAAAGTATAAAATAATGTTAAATAATCATAAAATGGATCAGATTAATTATGATGTATGTGTGAATGACTATACTAACTGAGGTGACCCATCATGTGCTTGAAGCCAACACTAAGTGTCATGTCCTTGAAAAAATTAAACTAACATACAAACACAATATGAAAGATAAAAAAACACTAAAATTAGTTAGTTTTGAATAAAAATTAAATTAATTAAACCATTATAGTGTCTAAAATCTAGAAAACATCAATTTGTAGGAAATACTACTACTAATGTTATATTTTAAAAATCATAATAACTAGTTAAAAAGATTGTTTATTTGAATATTTTCTTGAAATAGAAATCACTTGTACCAATTTAGTTTTGAGATTTTAGAGAAGTATATTGAAATTTATTGATTTTATCTAGGGATTATCTATATCAAATAACACAACAAGAAGATATCAAACATACTAGGAGGAGTAGTGGGTCAGGTCCAGCTTAGTTATGAGTGTCTTTGTGTTTTTGCCCAAGTTTTGAATTCTTGATAATATGGAAAACAATTCCACTATAATTTTTATAATGTTACATAGATGGGTTTTGGAGGATGTTTAGGCTATAAAAAATTATAATTGTCTAATTTTATGCTAATAATTGACATTCAGGGGGTTTTGGGGTAGAGCACAATTGATAGTGAAAACCATCACATCAAGATAAAACCATCAACTTGCATAAACTGAAGGCTACATCTTTGACATGGTATTTATGTCATCATATTTTCATGTGGGAAGGGTATTTTCACAACCACCATGAGTGCATAAATTTACAAACCACTATAATATGAAGGAAAACTTATTGTGGTAGTTTTGTAACTACCATGAAAGTTATAGAAAGTCTACGGATGAAAGGTATTAAAAATATGAGTTCTAAGTTAATTTTAAGCCCGATAAAGGGATCATGAAATAATTATGGTTTTTTTTAACAATTGGTAGGCTACTTTAAATAGATTTAGGATACAAATTAAGAGTTTCTTCCATAGATTATGGTATAACTGATAGCCAACAAACTGACTATCTTGGATAGAGTAGGGATTTTATAGATTCCTGTAGTGGGGATCATATCCCTATAGATTAGGAAAATATTTAAACTCTTAAAATACTGGGATGTAGATTGAAACACATTTTAATTTCTATAGGTTATTGGTGACTGGACTATCACTCTTGTTAGCATTTATATATCATAGGCTTACTGACAACATTTTAGTTGGTGGCTCTTAACGAGGAAACCAATAGGTTAGAGGATTATGGGTAGGGGATAATATTTTGGATGATAACACACATTACATGTGTTAAAATTACAAATTAAAACTTTTGGGAGTTGAGAGCCATTAACACAAATTTTTAAAAATCCATTATTGGGATCCTTGCATCCTAGCTAGTGGGAGACAAGAACATGGATAGGTTTTTGTACATCTGGTTACCCACCATTTTATAGATTTAATATAGTCATGATTTATACTTATGGAATTAAGATTAATTTATTCATGAATACAAGGACCTATATATTATCACATAATTCATGTAAATATGAGTCAATTATCCCACACTCATCATGATCTAGACAAATGAGAGGATGATCTATCAGAGATGTTGCCAGAATCCGGATAATGTGAATGTAATGGAGACATGATCACACAAGATGAAGCAAGTGCACACCACATATATGCTAAAGTAATTTTAAATTATACAAGAAGCTAAATTTCACAAGAAAAAATGGAGAAAACCAAAATCTGATTAACATGAGATGGCCAAAGTGAGGAATACATATAGGAGATTACGTAAGTAACTCCTCCACAAAAGGTGAAAAAGGCACCCCAAGAATAGACTGTAACTCTTCCACGAAAGGTAGTGATAAGGTGATAAGAATAGAGAAGTAACTCCCATCAAGGGAGTTACTTATGACATTCTTATGACACCTATGACACATCTATGACACACACCTCCACATAAGCTAGCCTATCCCACAAATGTAGGAAAACTCCATGTATGCACAAGAAATATAATTTCCCTAATTAAAAAATAGGGAAAAATAAAAACCTACACTAATACCCCCCATAAGCATACCTTAGCTGGGTAGTGTGGAAATATAAGATGGGTCCTGGCAACTAGGCTTGATGAGGTACCCATTTACAAATGCAATCTCCCATAAGATAGAGAAAATGAGAAAACTTGTAGGAAAAAACTCCCCCCAAAAAGAGATACATAAAAGAAAGAGGAGCCTAGTGGACCCTCCCTAAAGATGATGCTGCTGTATATGTAGACCGCACCCCAAGAAGAGCTCGTAGATGAATGAAATTACTCTCGGTGAAAGGTTTGGTGAAGATGTTTGCAACCTACTCTGAAGACTGGCAAAATATCAATTCAATGACCTGACTATGAATAAGCTCTCGAATGAAATGCATGTGAATCTCTATGTGCTTGGACCACTGGTGATGAACTAGATTCCTACAAATTTGAATGGTACTCTGGTTGTCACAATAAATGACAGTGGGCTTCCTGATAGGAATGTCAAACTGAGAAAGAATCCCCTAAAGCCAAATAACCTCAGTAGCTGCATTAACAGGTCCCCTATAGTTTGCCTCTGTGGATGATATAACAATAACATTCTACTTCTTGCTAGACCAACTGATAGGACTTGAACCTAGAGAGAAACTGTAACCATAAGTGGACTTGTGAATCTGTGAATCGCCTGCCCAATCTGAATCTATATATCCAACCAAGTCAACTTCTATGCCAAATATGTAATGAATGCCGTATCTATGTGAACCATGTATGTAATACAAGATCCTCTTAGTTACTTTCCAATGCAGCTCATGAGGTTCTTACATGAATCTAGAGACAAGTCCCACTGTATATGATATGTTAGGCTTGGTGTGAGTCAAGTAGATGAGACTACCAACGAGTTGTCGATACCGAGTGGTATCAACCAATGGTGAATAACAATCAGCCTCAAGCTTGACTCATGATAGAAATAGAGTCAGAGATGGCTTGCAATCAGCCATGTGAAATTGAACCAATAAGTCAAGAACACACTTAGGCTATGCAAGAGAAATCCCTGAATCTAACTGTGAGATCTCGATGCCAAGGAAGTAATGCAACAAACCCAAGAATATCATGTCAAATCTATCCTGAAGAGATGCCTTCATCACTACAATAGCTGATGAAGAACTCTTAGTGATTAAAAGGTCATCAATATATAGAACCAAAATCAAGAGTGAATCATCGTATCACAAGAATTAGACATTGGGATTAGAATGGCACCTAGTGAAACCTGCTATGAGAAGGAAGGAGTCCATCTTGGCATACCAAGCCTGAGGCACCTATTTAAGGCCATAGATAGATTTTCTAAGTCTACATACTAAGGAAGAATCTTGAATAAATCTTGGTGGCTACTCCATGTAGATCTCCTCCTCTAGGTCTCTGTGAAGAAAGGCACTCTTAACATCCATCTAGTGTACATCCTAACCATGTGATGTGGCAATATCCAAGGTGAGTCAGATAGAAGTCATCTTTGCAATGGGTGAAAAGGTCTCTGAGTAGTCAATGTCTGCCACCTGTGAGAAACCCTTGGTGACCAATCATGCCTTGTACTTATCAATTGACCCATTTGCTACAAACTTGGTCCTACATCAAACTATCTTTATTCCCTTAAGAAGTGAAATCAAATCCCAAGTGTGATTTTTTATTAAGGAAGAATATTCTGACTCAGGTACTCCCAATGCCTCTTAAAAAGTCTATGGATCTAAAACTAAAGCAAAGAAGGCATGTGGATCTCTCTAAAAATCCCCCCTAGTTCATCTGTTATCTACGAGATCTCCTACCCAAGTGCCAGCACTCTCAAGTGTCTGTCTAGCCTAAATTGGCCTGGAAGTGGGTGAGTCAGGTGCTAACTCCTCATCCTCTGATTGACAAGTGGTGGATGACTCTGCATCACTATCCTCACTGTCTAAACTCGAAGAATAATATGTCTTTAGCTCAAAAACATGTTGTGGCTAATCTAAATCTGATGAGGAATCATCATGAAGAAGTAGATTTGATGAGGGAGAAGAAGTGTCAAGTGTTGAGTCTCTAGGACTCTCTTGAAAATGGACACTTCTCTCGATGAACAACTCATGAGTGACTAGATCTAGAAGGTGATACCCCTTAATACCATCTGGATATCCTACAAAGATGCAAGGCTTGGACTGACATTCCATAGCTTTGTGTTTCTTCTTTGGAATGCAGGCCATGGCTGGGGATATGAAAAACCTAAGGTTCTCAGCATCAAGTTTCCTTTTATGCTAGGCTTTAAAGGGTGTTATCCCTTTCAAAGCTTTGTAACCCTATTTTGAATGTAGCAAGCACAATTGATGGCTTCAGCCCAGTATTGTGGTGCTAAGGATTTGGAGTGAATCTTATAGCCACCCATCTCTTTCAAGAACTTATTCTTACATTCTGCAATCCCATTCTGTGAAGGACTGTAAGTGATTGTGCATTTCAAATCAATCCCCTTTGTGGTGGAAAACTACTCAAACCTGATGCTGACATAGTCCCCTCCATTATTAGTTTGAAGAACCTTGATGGATTTCTCACTCTGTTTCTCAACAAGAGCCTTGAAGTATAGAAAATTTTCAAACACTTCAGACTTTTATTTGAGAAAATATATCCAAGTGTACCTATAGAAATCATCAATGAAAGTGGGGATGTACTTGGCCCTTGTGAAAGATGGTTTGGGAAAGGGTCTTGATACATTACTGTGGACTAAATCCAAAGGTTGTGAAGCCTTCCGAGCTTTGCCTTTGTCAAATTTTGCTTTGGGATGCTTCCCAAAGGAGCACCCCTCACAAAGTGCTTTTGAGAATTGGACATGAGGCAAGCCAATGACCATGTCATGTTTGCAAAGTTACTCAAGGTAGCGATAGTTAAGGTGGCTAAACCGTTCATGCCATAATTTGCTAACTCCATTTGAATGAATCAACAATGCTATTGAAGAAGAATCTAATTCAAAATGTGAGAAGGTGTATAACCTTGCTTGGTGATCTACCCTACCCACTACCACTATAGTATCACTATGCAACTCCATGATAGCCACTGAATCTGGTGAAAACTCAACTCTCATGCCCTGACCAATGTGAGTGATTTGGTACACTGATAGGAGATTGGTTGAAAGAGAAGGAACACTTAGAACATTATTGAATGTTCCTCCTTCCATTTCAACTGACCCTCTCCCTACAACAAAAACTGATGTGTCATCACCCAAACTAATTGAAGTCATGATACAAGGCTCTAAAGATGAAAACTCAACTAGTGAAGATCCCACATGGTGAGAAGCACCTAAATAAATGACCCATGATGATGTAGATGCTGTAGTAGCTACAAGGGCTTTGCCCTTTTCTTTCTCCTTACCCTTACCTTTTGCTTTGGTGGAATCTTGGGTGGATGAATTCTGCTTGATGGACTCAAGAAAACCTATGTTGTTCTTCTCTAGAAGATGAGTTAGGTGATGTATTTGTTTCTTCATGAATTTGTGTTCATCATGCCCTGTATTTTTACAATAGGCACACTTAACCTTCTCCTTCTTAGGTTTAGCATTGGAGGATGAAGACTTAGTGTTGTTTTTGGCAGGATTGTTGTTTTCTTTCTTCTTCTCTTGGTCGTTGTTCTTTTTCTTCTTCTATTTTGTTGAAGTCTTATCCTTACCATTTCTAGCTATCAAAGATTGGGGTTGAGTAGACTTCATTTTGCCCATTTTAATTAGCTTATCTTGCTCCCTAGTCAAGTTGGCAATGAATGAATCCAAAGAAGGCATTTTTCGTGTAATGTTAAGGGCACTTTTTGTGGCATGGAAAGTGGAGACAAAGACTGAATAGCTTGGACCTAACTTTGCAAGGATAAAATGTATGAGTTGATCATCTTTATTCTCTATCCCACATTCTTTAAATTGCAATCTAAGGGCCTTAAACTTAGTGAACAAGTCCTGTAGGGTGTCAAAGTTGCTAGAACTTAGACTTATGAGTTCATTTTTGAGCTCATGACCTCTCATCTCATCAAGCTTCCCAAATAAGTTTTCTAAGGTGTCCCATATGTCATTGGGAGTCTTGGAGGATTCTAAATGGAAGAGAAGTTATGGAGACATAGACAAGCTTAATAATCCATAGGCTTCATCACTACAGTTGTACCACTTGACCTTTTCAGCATCAGTGTTGGGTTCTACTTCAGTACCCATGGTGATCCTATACAACCCTTTACTTCTAAGAATGATTGACATTTTAACCTTCCATTCATGATAGTTGAAGGGTGTTAGGGGTTTAAGTTGAAAAGAATCTATTTTTAAGCTGAATTTAGGTGAAGTTGAGTTTATTGCAAGATGTGAAATTATGCAGAAAGGAGAATGAAATCAAAGATTTGCAAGTTGTGAAAAGCAATCACACCCCCATAAAATGTTGACCCCCCCACCAAAATATGAAATTGCACACTCAAAAGACATCGGGCTCAATCGAAAATGCATCTTAGAGTAATCAGTGCTAGACTATAAGCCAAGAGGACGTTGGACTCAGCCGAAAATGCGTCCTCAGAGACCCAAATTTTAGGCACTTTATAAAATAGTGCATTTTTGACAAATAACAATCCTACGCTATGGATAATTTAATTACAAACACTTTTGCCAAATATGGCACCCAAATTTGAGCTACCATTTATAAGATATTAAAGGTTCAATTTTCTCATAAACTAGTGTTTTTGCAAAAAAAAGCACTAAAACATTAAAAAATGCATGTCTTGAGAGAGAAAGTGGCCTTCCAACCACTCATTGAAATTGGCATGGAGTGAGGAATCCAAAAGAGGTTTGCATGAGGGGGAATTGGCCTCCTGCCAACCTGGGCCTCACCCTTCGTCTTCGTAGGTTGAAGATACAAGTTTACAAAAACCTCTAAACTATTTTATTGAATGCTAATTTCCAATTTGTAT
>JARHVA010003111.1:372500-377500 GCA_037957365.1 Torreya grandis | reverse complement strand
CACCATCCTATGAATCTTGTGGGAAGTTGAATGACCTCCAAATTACCCACTCATAATTCCATTTTTATAGTGGAAGAGGACCTTTTATAAATATTCTTGGTCAACACACCTTATTAACATGATATTAAAGGTTTTGTCATGGAGAACCTTGTCTAATATTACATATTTTTATTCTATGATATAAGGGAGACATATTTGTTGGGGATTGGCATCCTTTGGATATCTATGGCCAATTAAATAATTAATAATATCATCTTATTAAAAAGAGAAAATAATTGTAGTTTTCTCTATGTAATAAATCAGTTCATGAATAAATTTAGTATCAAAGAGATCATTGTCCTAAAATGGAGAATATTCCAACAAATCAACAATTATTTATCCCTTGGTTAACATACATGAGATTAAACCAACTACAAATCATGATGAAATTTCCAACCTCTCATCAAATGCATAGATGGGTTAAGAATATTTGTAAGGATGAATAGTTTAATATAACCCTAATTTCATGGTTAAGAATGTAATGTCTAAAATGCTTGGTTGTAAGCACAATTATAAAACAATCATCTATGCTTGAGTATATAATGTCTCATAATCAATAATTTTATAGCTATTGAAGTAGATATCATTCTCCTTGACATGATCCCCCTCCTTGGTTAACATGTAGATGACAGACACCTAAGTCTCCTTAGTTTAAATTATGATAGGTCTATCAAAATTGAGTGTCATGAGCATTACAGGGGATTTAATAAAATATTTTACTTCAATCCACTCAAATTTTTATCAGATTATTGTTGTGATGAAATATACATGTAAGGTTATATATAAATCATCTAATGGCCCTAAACTTCCTCAAGAATGACTTGATTCTTGACTCATTAATAGGGGAACATATCTAAAATTTTTAATTTTTTGGCTATGTTTATGTAAATTATGCATTGAGATATGATTTATCTATGGAATTTTCCACCCGTGACTGTAATCATACATTTTCATGGATATATGGTGACATCATATTTGATCAGACATGTAAGGACAGTGTATAATAGATCAAAATGCTAAATCCTCTACCTTAGTTTTTTAGTAGATAATCCACATAAACATTGATTATATTATGGATTATATCATGAAAAATATGGGTCATGGCTTTTTGATACTTTTCCTGGTGTTTTTGAGGATAAAAGGAAAGAATAGATAAGAAATTTTCTCCCAAGTTTTAGTGAAATGAGTCTTGCTTTGATCCTTGTCAAATATACATATTTAGTTCTTAATGGAGAAACCATACATAAGTGATAACAACTATAATATACTGTATAATTGACTATGACATCAATATAATAAAGAGGGAAATCAAATTTTATAAATGCCCTATCAATAACACAAATATCAATGCATATATTGGTTTTATGTTCATTTTAAGAATGGGTATGATGGTGGACATCCATTTTGATTATTGCATGAATTTTGTGAATGCTACCTTGATAAGTTTAATGACCTCTTATTTCACCATGAATTCAACATTGTGGTTGATTGTCCCAAGATTTTGATTTAATTATTTTTATTTAAGTATCATAGCTAGGTTATGAATGAATACTTCAGGTTTGATAACTACCATATCCATGTAGAAAAATGAAAAATATTTAGAAATATAAATAAATTATTAATTGTGATCTTAAATGTGATGAGAGAGTAGACCCAAATTTGAGGATTCTCAGAATTTATTTAGTCCCTATGCTTATATAAATAGTATCCTCTATGATGGAGGAAATACCTTAATCAAATTCGTTGGGAGTATGGGGAAGGCTGACATGTTCAAATTTTGTGTTTGACAGATCAAGTTTTTCATTGGAAGAAAAATAATCATCAACCTTAGAATATGAATCAATTTATTCAGCTTCGAGGAAACATATATGATAATAGGTAAGAGTGTATCCCCTATTGTGATAGAATTATGGGAGGTAATTGTAAGAATGCAATAAATCTATAATGTAATTATCACTCTTAGTTTGTTTAAGGACAAATAAAAGTAGTACCCATTCCAATACACGAGATATTTTAGTTAGTGGATGATTATTTCATAAGGGGATCTATTCTATACTATAAAATATAATTTAGGTTTTAGATGATGAGGATCAAAATGTAGGGGGAATTAGTCATAAATTCATAATAAAAATATATTTCCATATGGATGAATTATATAGAAACTAATTAAAAATACCTATTAACTTCTAGAAAAATATTCTTATACAACTAAAGGTGTTAATATTTAGTCTCCTAAATATATCAGACTTGGATAGTAACTAGTTTTTACTCACCTTGGAACTTCATATGTGGGACTCCTAACCATTTATAAATGAGAATTCCAAAAAATAATGTTTCACACTCAACCTCATTGTTGGTACACTAAAATTCCAATTTGTATTTGAAGGGAAGGATTGGTACTTCTTGGGAGAACATGATGAATCATGTCCCTATTCTAATATGGAATTTATTCACATCATACTTAAGTTCCCACGTGTATAAGGAGAATCATCATCCTAGTTAGAGGGGATCTCTTATTCTTATAAAATCTAAACAATGTCGATATTCAATATTAAGCTAGCTGATCTTGGGTTTCTTCCCTTGAGATTCAAATATTTCACAAGATCCCATTCCTAATGGATCAAAATGAAGTACAAGTGGAGTATGTTTTTGTATAATATTAATTATTTTAGTGGTAGACATAGCTGAGATGATCAACATGATTGTGTTATAATAATTACTTACATTTTTTGTTATTATATCTTATAATTCTTTAGGTTTATCTTTTAAAAGAGTTTTAGGAAGCTATTCTTATTTTTTCATAATAACTAATTTTGGTCTAATGATATATTTTACTAAAACTATATATGGGGATTTCATTGCATTGCTAGTGGGTAAATTATAATTAATGTGTAACCTTAGTTTTTTCTATATATTTAGTTGAACATCATAAAATGGTTTGGGATCAAATTGGGAAATGAAAACCATTTATATGTGGAGGAAACTAATCTATTTTTAAAGGGCTAAAGGAATAAAATTCATCCTATGAATCCAAGGTATACCCAATATCTTGTTGTAATTTGTGTCTTTGATAATTACATAGAATTTTGTCAACACTATCTTTGAACATATGGTAATTTGAAGAACAATGGTTTTAATTGAAATAGGTTTGGGGATATATTAGCATATAAGGATGTTTACGTAGTCAAGCAAATGGTTTCCCCAAAACCATGTTTTTATATGAATGAGAAGGGAACTATGTTCACATATAATTAAAATTCAAACATTATGTGTTTTACATCATTGTTATAAATCTATACTTACAAAAAGAAGACTAGATATCCCCTCCTAACCATCTTGGATTTACGAGGGATAATCTTGAGGTCAAATAAATAATCATCGTACCTCAAAGTCATTCCTAGTATAAATATTTCAAGATAAATATGGTTTATTTAGGCATAATGTGGATGATTCACAATAGGTAATTTACCCATATGTAGGGCATGAAATAGTTTTGAATTGTGGGTAATATTTTCTTTTATCAAGTTAATAAACTAGATCTGAGAGAATGTCTTTGTAAAGTCCTCAACTAAGTCATAGTTTCCTAAAGGTTTTGGGATGACATCATAATCAAGGATGTTATAAGGGTGAGGAACTATGGTATGATGATCTCATGTGTGAGTAACGATATTTTACTTGTCATTCATTTGTAAATCCACCACTCTTGTCATTTTATACTTACCTTGAACCCCCAATTTTAGGGCCACATCAAGGTTAGATATAATCTAGGTAAAATCCTTGACATCATGAGTGCACACGAATATAGGTTGGTTTTTTTTCATTGTTTGATTTTATGAGTTACCTTGTGTTTGGTTATACATAAATTATTCTTTATATTTTAGGAAATGGTTTTTATAGATCTGGAGGTTTTATACTTTAAGGGTTATATGACCCCTAAATTGAGTATGAAGATTTGTATTTTCATTCCCTAGAAACATGTTGACAAAAGTTTGCATTCATTCTTTATGAAGTCTTTGAATAAATTTTTTATATTATTGATTACTATGATTTTATGGTCCAAGCACTCAGTGGAAGAGGAAATAGGAATTGGTATCATATTCCCCAGGGATATATTTTTTCCTATGGACCAAACCCTTGTTGATTTTTCATTTGGTGAAAGGATTGGTTTTGTAATTGTGGTAAGTGGTGAACATCATAGTATTAAGTGTTATATGGTTTAGGGATATTGAAATTAGGACATGAAATGTAGGTAAAAAATTATATGTCCCCATTACTAAATTGTTTTTTTTTTGTTTTGTTGTTGTTGTTGTTGAATATGGGTTGTAGTTGGTTGATATTTCTAGGGTTCAGTTTCTTGTTTTGATTTATTACACCATCACTAATGTAATTAAAGTTTCTATTAAAATCCTTAGGGCCTTAGATTATTATATCACTTTTTTGGTTCACATTTTAAAAATCACGTTATTTTTCTTAGAGGTAACTATATCCTCATTTGATACATATGTTCAATATCCACTATCAATGCTTTCTTAGTCAATTCATAAATCACTCTCAAGTGTCTCTTCTTAGGATCAATAATGTAAATTTTGGACATCTTACCTCTTTTCATTGTTAAGGGAATGAATAAATAGATATCATATATCTCCTTCATCCATATTTGGTGCACTAGAATACAAATAGAGAACTTTACACCATCTCATAGTGAACTATGTGGTAGATTCATTATTTTCTTATTTAATGTGGAGGAATTCTTAGATTCTATTTTTATAAAAAAATTCATATCAAATGATTTAACTAATTCCAAAACAAGTTATCTAAGATAATGGATAGATTTCTTAGGGATGTGATAATACTAGTTAAGGGCAATGCCTTATAGAATTTTTAGAAACATTTTCATAAAAAACCCAAACCAAAGTAGGATTTCTCTAATGTCAATGACATAGTCTTTGACATGTGTATTG
>JARHVA010003111.1:350000-367500 GCA_037957365.1 Torreya grandis | reverse complement strand
TAAATAAGTTCACAAGGCATTCCACGTCAGAACAAAATATATAAATAGGTTATCAATAACAACATTACTTTACAAAACTACTAATTGAAAATAATCCAACAAATTTATTAACACATATAATTTGTTTAACATTTTTTAGAAATAAAGGTATGGATTATATCCTAATAAATTAAGGAAAAGACTAATCTAGAATTATGCCAATTAAATAATTCATAATTAGAATATTCAATTACAATGTTAAATTATAAAAAATGCTAAATATATAAACTGCAAAGTCAAACTATAATTTGATTGATTAAAAATGAAGAAGATATAATACTAATATTGTTTCACTAATGCAAATTTAGATATAGAAAATTTAGTTGTAGAAACAAACATGATTATTCTCAGATACGATTCATCATATTTTGTAAATTAGCTTTATATCAATTCAAACACTACGATTAAAGTTTGGACACTAGCATTGACACTTACATCTTATTTTTTTATTATTCTTTCCACATTTAAATACATTTAATTTTTATTTAATTTCACGTTTGTCTAGTTAATCTAATCATCATCTTGTATATTCTTTTTAAAGATTACATGTATAGGCTCTAGATATTATGTTGCAACTCAAAACTCTAGGTCCTCAAACTATGGCATGTGACCTTGAAATAAAGGGTTCAAGTTAATTTGAGTTGACCTTAAATAATATTATGTTAATTATTCCTTACTATATATCTATATAATCTGAAGATGAACTTAGATGCTTTATTTCTCTTGTTTATGTGGATTTGTGTGTAAAAAAGGTATAATATGCTATATGAAAGTGCATTCAGTGAATTATGATTTAACTTAAAAATATTTGTCATGGAAAATTATTTGAATACTTCATACATATAATAAATTTATCCTATGCCTAATATATAAATAGGGAATAATAGTTTATAATAATTTAGTTGTGCAAATGGTTTAGCGAGCTTGATAGCTATTTGCTATGTAGTTTCTAGATGATGAAATTAGTGGGATTTTGTTTTTATTTATACCTATAATTTAAAATTATCTCATAATAGGGTTATAATAATAATAAATTCAAAACCATACATCTTAAAATATTTTAAAATTTAAATGTTTTAAAGGTATATACACTATCATCAAATCTAGGACACTAGTGACAACACTAGTGTCCTAGTCTAGATAGTATAATCCTGTAGGATAGATTACTATTGAAAATATGGAACTAAAAGTTCAAGATATTAATAAAATTTTAAGAATAATTAGAGATAAAAGTGATATTGGTAATCAGAATACCAAGGTTGATTATAATATAATCATTTATTTAAAATGAGATTCCAAACATGAGTTATGTTGTAACATAATGGTCCTAAATTGAATGGCTGAGCCATTGGTAATATTTTATAAGTGTAAGATACTATATTATCATATAAAATCCATATTTAACATATAATCCCCTACCCCCTGTGCCCCCGCCGCCCTACTAAAACACCCCCCTCCCCCCCCTCCCCGCCCCCACCCCCAATTTTAAACCACCAATGCATAAGGATGAAAAGATTAGGTTAAAGGAAAGAAATGCATACCAAAGTGTGTAAAACACACATTTATTTTACTTGACCATTTTTTGAGATTTTTATTTATGTATTACCTAAAACTAATTGTATGTTTCAATGTAATTAGTGTATATATCTAATAAAATGAAATAATTTAAATTATTGAAATAAAATAGAGTAATGAATGAGTACACATGTGTATTGATGAAACCATGTTTACCCTTGGAATTTTGCTTTGTTAAAGATTCTTATTTATTAAAGCATTAGATCAAGTGGTTCATAACTGATACTTGGATATGTGAGGAGGATAATTTAAGGGTTATCATGCTTCCAATCTAGTTAAAAAGCATGAGTTTTTCCAAGGCCATCAAGTTCTATGAATCTCAATCACACAACTAAAATGTGTACATAATTTAGACAATCTTGCCTAGGTCAAATGGTATAACCATCTCAACTTTCATGAAAGTAGTTAAAATGCCATCGAGTGCATTGAATATTAATTGAAATAAATTTAGGATCCAACCAATATAGGAATATAAAATCATAGACAATAATTGGTAGTTTTGATGCACAAATGTATATATAACCTTAATATGTGTCTAGTATTTTGGAGTGTTTTCATGGCATAGGAACGTCAAATGAGTCTCAGGTTTAAGTATCTATAAAAATATAATGTCATGTCATGCAAAATGTGTATAATATATGTCAAAAATATGAAAAATATATCCAAAATCTATGAAATTTGGTTCCAAGTACATAATATTATAACTTAAGTGTATATATGAATCATGTAAACTATATAAAATTCTACCAAATATGCAAATTTTATGTGTATGTGAACTCATTTAACTATGACATACCCCCACTATTATGTCTTCCTTGATTTTTATGTGAGGTTAATGATATTTTATATTCACATTATCTTAAAATCATAATATAACCATGTTATGTTTGTATCAATCGTGCAGTAACAAATGATATAGTGGACTCATGTTTAAGTAGATGTATTAATGAAGTGCACAATATCAAAATATAATGACACTTGAGATGCATGATATGGATCATGGAAATATTTATGATTAATAATTATAGTCACACACATAATATCACTCAAAATTACACAAAATGGGTCTAATGAGGTCACAAACATGGGGCATGTTCAAATGCCACACATTCAAAAGGGATGGCTTGTCTAAATGTCCACATATGAAATAAAAAACACTTATACCACTAGGTCAAACATTAAAGAAACATGTTCAAGTTATCCAAACTCAAAAAAATATAAAAAGTCATAAATATGGCCAAGTAAGCCTTTAGATAATATGAATAAGTTAAACGTAATCAAATAGAATCTAGGCATATCATACCAGCTTCTACATAAATGTGTTAAAAAAATGTCTTGTAACATAACATATCAAGTACACTATATAATATGTAAACATGAGTTTAATAAAATATAGTTTTTATTTTATAATATCAATATGATAATTTAAAGTGGTCATAAAATAATAAAACATGTAACACTTGTGATCAATACAAGCATATGCACCTAACATAGTGTGTCTGGTGGGTAGAGGAAATGTCCAACATTTCTATGTACATGGATCGTATATATAACATATACCTATATCACATTCAAGTGACTATTAAAAATATGTGTGTAAACAAATGATGTTGTATATGTAAATAGTTTTAAATATATGAATGATAAATTTATTTGGATTTTTGATTTATTGGAATGCTTTTCAAATTTTATTGATTAATTCTTTTCAAAAATTGTGGATTATTTTGTTTATAAATTATGTATTTTTTAAAATTTTAAATGTGAAGGCAATCCAATTATCACATACAAATAATACTCATAAAACAGACTAGGATAAGGTTGAGATACAAAAAACTAGTGATGTTGTCAACATCCATGTATATGTGCCAAATTTAAATTTATACAATATTTAATGCTCTATTTAGGCCTCTAATACAATGTGGTCATGAAGAATTAGTATAAGTTATACTGGTTCATGTAACCCATTTATTAGTGCTATCTTTTTTTGGTGAAACTATATATTTGGGACTATGTCTATTATTTAAAACATGGTGATATGCTCTTAAAAATTTTATGGGTGTTATAGGTATATATGTGGATTCAATAGAGTCTAATATGTATCCTTTATGAAACAACATCTCTAGTATTTTTCACCTAGAAAATGAGATTTAATTTTTTTTACCCTTTCACTCATGACTAACCTTATTAGGTTTAGTGACTATTTATCTTTGAATAGACTTCTATTTCTGTAATGGATGTTCATATTTAATTCTTAAAAATATTATTATCCCATTTACATGAATATAGTTGAGACATTAACGCAATATGGAGGGTACTACATGAATATTTGAATATAAGGTCATCCCAATAACATATAAATGACTCTTCTATATAATATAACTTAGTATTTTGTGGTCACATGTGTTGGATTAACCTGTAACATCAAATAAATAACACCAAATACATCTTGTGATTTCCCATCAAATGATATGAAAATCTTTGTCAAAGTATGTAAATAATCATGAGTATATCCCAAATGTGTGAATAATTTCATGGTATATACACTCTCATTATAACCACTACTAATCTTAATACTTCTTATATGTTTATTATTAATATGTTATCTAATAATTAATTAATGAATATGTGAATAATAATAAATAAATCATTTTCATAAAATTTAATAAAATTCCTCTGACCCATAAGAAGTATCTCACATGTAACTTTGAATTTAATCCCATGTAATAGGATCCCATAATGTGGTGTAGGAGGATGTGCATTATATGAAATTTTCACTTCAAAATTTCTTTTATAATGATCCTACAATTGATTATTCAATATATTATCATTATGATCATCACCATGTTGTGATCATGAATCCTATTGACATAATCAAACATGATGTGTTCACTATCAATAATATCTTGTATCATTTGATTTCATTTTAAACATCAATTTGTAGAATGCCATGCACATTGGTGATGATAACAATAATAATTAACATTATATCCTATTTGTATAGTTTGACTCATATTAACCTATAAATTAGGAGGGAGTTATATGAGATGACACTCCACTAGTTTCATAAGGAGCAAAGATAGAGACTCAGGTAATCATGTAAATTGTCTCTTAGGTGCATTGGATAATATTATCCAATTAGGTAGTTGTGACATAGTATTTAATGTTGTTATTTTTGTTTTTGTTGTTGTTGTTGTTGTTGTTGTTGTTTTTATTTCATTTTTATCCTCTAGATGTATTACCTCATGAATTAGCTTCATATTAAACCTTTTATTAGATGTAGTAAATTTTTTAGCTACGTATTTCATCTTGTTTAATGTAATAAAATTATTTTCTAAATCTTGAATAATATGGCCTAAGTTATCAAAATATTTAAACTTGTTTACGATAATAGACTCATGGGGGAAGATTTTTTTTGAATATTTATTATTTTTTCCAACATAGTCTTGTACTTGAAAACATATTCATTTATAGGATCACTGGTTCCTTGTTTTATCTTTTCAATTTTGGCATATGAAAACTTTGTAATAATATTTATAGAGAAATGGGATACAAATTAATTTGATAGAGGCTTAAATGCCTTTACTAGTTGTATTGGTATATCATAGACCATATCAAATAAAATTTATATATGCTTCTTGGAAATAGTTTGGTCAAAATTTTATCATTTGAAGCATTATCAAGGCATGTTGCACATAAAAATCTAAGCTAATATTTAGTATCATCATTGCCATCATATAGTGTAAACTTAGATGTTAAATAACTAATTGGAAAAGAGTGAAAACATATCATAAGTAAAAAGGGATTATGAAATACATCTTATTAATCAATAGCGTGAGTTGACTTTACAAAAGTTTTCTCAATATTTTTAACCTAAGCTTCCAAATATTGATTAAATTTGAGAACATTTTTTACATTAAACCCATTGGGTTTATTATTATATATTTATGAAGCTACCAAATGGGCTTCAATCATTTATTGTGTTAATTTAGGAGTTAAAACATGTAATTGAGTTGAATTATTGTTTGTTCCAATGGAGGATGTAGTAACAAGGGTTTAGTAATTTAGAAACAATGTCTTGAATACATATCATGTGTCCCTACTATATATAATAATAATTAGTGTTCCTGAAGAGGTATACATTGGGATCAAATCAATAGTAGTAACATTTAAGGATTCACCATTAATAAATGTGGATGAATTATACTTATCTTGTTTACTAATTTTGTCTCTTGTGACATACACAAAATAATTAATTAATTTTAGATATACATGAAAATGAAAAATTAATTCCTCTTTATCTTAACTTTAAAAATAATATTTCTTGAATTTATAATTTTAAATGAAAAAAATATGCTGATGATAATTTATAAATCCATATCTAAATAATTACAATAATTTAAAACCTTGAAAGGCTAAAAATGTTAGAGCAATCTATGATTTACATAAGAAGACATAAATGTCAGTATCACCAAATGTTTAAACTTTTATATAAATATAGGTTTATATAATATCCCATTCAAATAAGGAAAACACAACTCTAGAGTCATGTCAATTAAAAAACATAGACTCACAATATTTAATTATAGTGTTGAGTTATGGAAATATGATAAATGTAGAAATTGAAATTTTAAAGAGTAATTTCATTACTTAAACATGAATAAGAGATCATTATTTTATTATAATGGATGTGAAGGAATATATAGTAAATTTAAGTAAAAAATAATTCAGGATGATTCCCATGTATGATTCGTCAAATTATTTAAATTATCTCTCTATCAATCCAAACACTACCAATGAATTATAGACATTAGCATCAACACTTATATTCCAATTTTAATGCTTCTATCTAAATCAAATTACATACAATTATATTCCTATTAGGTCTTACTATCTCATTGTCGATTTTCTATCTTGATCATGAACACATGATTTATATATAATTGTGTAGCTTAAAATCTTAGGTCATTTAATTAGATCATGTTACCTTTAAAAAAAATGGTTAGTGAGCTCAATTTAAGTCCAATTAACATCAAATACCCATTTTTTATTCATTTATACATACATATCCATATACTCTAAATATGGCTCTAGACATATGTATTCCCCCTCTTATATGGGTTTGTGTCCTAATAATGGTGTAATATGTTATGTGTGGATGTATTAATCTAGTTCATAATTATTTAGACCTATAAGAAGAGTGATCCTATGAACTAAATACAAATATGAAATAAAATGATTGTACAAATTAGTTGTGTAAATTATTTTACTGAGTTATATATGTGATTACTTGGTAGTTTCTAGATGATCAAATGTGTGGGAATTTTTTGTACTCATACAACATAATTTGTGAAAATAATAATTTATTATGACCAATACATGTTAATATATTTAAAATTTTGAGTTTTTATAAAGTAAAATCCCTAACATCATAATTGGGAGATTAACATCGATGTTAGTGTTCTAGTCTAGACGATTGTGTCCTAGAAGATAGAGAATTATTGAATTTTTTTAATTGATAGTATAAGATATTAATTATATTTTAAGCATACTATGAGCTACAAGTGATTTGAGTAATCATAATATCAAATTTAGATTATAGCATAAGAATTTAGTCACAATGATATGGTGACTTTAGGAAACTTAAAGGTCTTAAATTGAAGGGTTGATCAATGAGAAATATTTTCCAATGATACAAGACTAGTTAATTGTATAAAATACAAATTTATAATCTATATAATTAATAATATTAGATAAAACATAAATTTATAATATATAAATTTATTAAAAATATTTAAATCAGATAAAATAAAACTCATTTTTCATATTATTATGATAAATGAACTATTTTATTTTCATCTAGTCATGTGTGTTTACAAAACACAATACAACTCATGTATTATAAATTAAAATTACTAATCAAATATGGTTTTTTAGATTCATAAATAAAAATAGGTAAAAATTGTTCAACTTAAATGATAGAGGAAACAAACTATAAGAATACTATACATGTTTTTTTAATTAAAAATATGGCATAAATGATTATACATTTTATAATGCAATCTTAATTTTATTTCATTTTCCTCTTCACTCAGTCTAACTATAAATAAAGATAATGAAAATTACAAACTAAAAATTATTAAAATATAAATATAATAAAATATGGTGTTAATGTAAGCAGAGCTCCTTGAAAAAATCTTCAACACACAACAATGACATAACATGAATAGAAGTATAATATATAACAAGAGAGAATAACAAGACAATATCAAGGTTTCAAAAAGTTACAAAGAAGATACATATTACCAACAAGCTCTAATGTCCTCCAATGATATAAAATCCTCATAGAACATTGTAGTGAACATATATTCTATTATATCTATTAGTTTAAATATTTATCCCTCAATCTAAGAGGATAAACTTCAAGAGGGGGTTGCATAACACACAAATAATACGATATTTTCATTTAGTTATCAAACCAAGGATGTGTAACCTTGAAATGAGTGTGAAATGTATATGGAATAATAAAATTCATGAAATATTGTGATTATAACACACATTCTATAGAAATTAATCAAAACTTTTGAAAATTAGTTTGCATGAAAGTTAGTTATAGTAAATGAAATGAAAAAAATTAAATGCTAATATATTTTGGAATATTATGACACATAATTCAAAGGTAAAAAAACATACAAGGATGAAATGAAATTAAAATGCACACAAAATTGAAATGAACTTACTAATTAATGGGAAAACTAATCATTAAATCCTTGTGAGTGTGTCATTTCATGGTTGGACTAAATCTCTTTTCCTATATTTTTTAAGACATGACTAAATCAAAGGAAATACTACTAATTCACCTGTATCATAAAATGGGATTACTACATGTAATTTAGAATTTGATAAAACAGCTTCACTCAAATAATATTTTGGTCTAATTTCTTTATTAAATTAAACTTCTCTAACTCTTACAAACTACAAATTATCTCTTTAATATAAAAGTAAAAACTTTATTTAGATATAACATTTTATAGGTTAAAAATTTAAAAGTAATATCATTCCAAGACTGTAATAAGCTATAAAAATATAAATAGCTATGTTAAAATGCATAAATAAATCAAAATATATCCTAAGAGATTAAGACATTGGAAAAAAAGGAACTAAATATAAATTCATGGTCTAGTGAGTATGATGATTAGCACAAGTAGTTGTAATGACTTTTAACTTGTGAAAACTACCCTCCACATTTGGATGAGTTGGTTATAAGTGGTCAAAGATGATAAGTTGTTGTAACTATTAATATCTATTAAACATTAACCTATAATTTTTTTTTATGACACATAACCACTAGCTATATATGCTTAGAAAAAAATTTGGCTATGGTTTTCCATAGATAGTGGATTTGGGTTCCCATAGATAATGGCTACAAGTTGTCAGCAAATTTAATGGTTATTTTATACTTCATAAATTTGTGTATTAAACACTTTTCAATAATAATATTTTGCATTATTCACTGACCATTAGTACTGAAAAAGGAAAATATCATTAAATGACAATACTTTAATTAAAAATCACATTCGTTTAATCATAAAAATAAATATATGTAATATGGATAAATTTCATAATATTATGGAAAAATGCATAGGCGAGGCCTATATAAATGGTCAAATGGAGGGGATTTTAGGATAATAATATGTGAGAGAAGTTCCATTTCATGGCCTCATCTCTCACACAAATTCAACATACCACATATCTTTATGAAACCATACTAGGAGCATTGGATTAAAATATTTACAAAACTCTTCTTCCTTTTTCAAACTAGTATCACTGTCTAGTTTGGTTGGTTCATACATGTGATCATTCATTATATTAGTTTGAACCAATATGGGGTTATTTATTATCCTCAAAATAAAATTAGACTTATTAATTTATTTCAAAAATACCATAATTCTTCAAGGTAAAAACCTAGGATTTCATTTGAAAGTGATCTCATTTTTTGACCTATTGTGGAATGGAGGTTATTTAATTTTTTGGTTTCATTGTCTAGGCTTGGGATAATTAAATTTTGGAGGAATATGGGATGAAAATCTAAATTTTCTCAAGATATGATGATCCAATTTCTTTGTTGTTCCCCTTTGAAATTTTATATCCTTTTTTATCAATATGTTTCTAAAGAGGTTAGACATGTTAATATGAATAGTGTATCTCAAATGTCCCAATAGTTAAAAATGAATACTTTAAAGAAATAATTATAGACCATAAAAAGTAAAATACCTCATAATGAATAATGCTAATTTATGTTATGGTGATGATAATGAGAGTTAAATAATTCCTTTATTAGTGACTATGATTACCTCCAATATTTTGTATAACTCATTCATCTCTTCTACAATAGTAGGCTTTCATTCAAAGTATCTTATCCTGGTTAGACATGTTAATATGAATAGTGTATCTCAAATCTCCCAATAGTTAAAAATGAATACTTTAAATAAGTAAGTACAGACTATCACAAGTAAGATACCTCATAATGAATAATGGTAATTTATCTTATGGTGATGATAATGAGAGTTAAATAGTTCCTTTATTAGTGACTATGATTACCTCCCATATTTTGTATAACTAATTCATCTCTTCTACAATAGTAGGCTTTCATTGAGAGCATCTTATCCTTATTGGTGGAATAATAGTAACCTATGAATGTAATTATTCTATTAAAAATAATTTATCCCTTCATGCTGGTAGAATTATAATGAAGGGTTTGTACAAATTATTTGGTTATGATTTCAACGGACCCTAACATAATTTAAAGTAAAGATAAGCAATCAATAATCCTAAATATTTATGAAAATTTTATAGTGTTCCCAATTTACCATATTTCTTCCCATCACTATGTGAAAACACTACCATATAAGTTGATATTGGGTTATGGAATTGAGTTTATAAAAACCCAAAAGTATATGAGGCACAAATGAAATGTTCCTTACATGTTTTATTGAGATTAATCTTATTGGAGAAATAATTGTGACACTTCATCCCAAGATATAAATAGTATTTATTAACCATTCCTTTAATAAAATTAGGATTGACACTTGTCCTCAAATGGATTGAGATGAATGAAAATAGTATCATTTGGAAGATTGAATGAGATTGAGAGATGATGAACATTATTGACATGGGAGTATAAAGGTGGAAAAGGCAAGTGATGGAATGTGTAACATGAAAATGTTGAAGGTTATGAGAATAAATTTATGATATATGGATGGTTATGTCAATGGATGGAATGGTTCAAGGTTACTCAAGCACTACAAAAGAGAGTTGAAGGAATATAGTGTCTAGATGTTGGGAGTGGCCTAAATTATGTAGTTAAATATATTAATGTTAAGATATATATATATATATATATATATATATATATATATATATATATATATATATATATATATATATCTTAACATTAATATATTGGTTTGCCAATTAAGAAATGATGTCCTAAAAAATCCCAATAACATGTACATTATAATAGAAATATTTGTACCTCAAGGTAGTGTGGACAATTTATGAAATAAAAAATAAGGCATCATGAATGATGAGTAATAATGGATGATGAATTAAATATTAAATAATTCTATTTGATTATGTGTGAGAAAGAAATTCATTAATTAATATAGTGACTTTGTGAATTATGTGGGAATGAATTAGACATATCCATTTTATGTATACCAATTCCTTAACAAAGATAATATGAATGTTGAATGGATTATAAATTTTAAAATATCAAATACTAAGTATGAAACATGAACATGCTATGAAAATGAAAACTGATATAAACTAGTGGTAGTGTTTTTTTTACTAGAAAAGCAGGATTTGATGCAAAATGTAAACAAGGTAATAGTGGTTGCAGATGAAAACTTCTTAACTATAGATAATAGGACAAGTAAGTGAAGGAAAACATAAACATAATAAATTCATGAATCTGCATCATTTAATATGTGTGAGTACTATTTAGTATATTTCCCATCAAAAATAGGCATTTTGATCATTTGTAGTGATGAATGTGTTGTTACAGGCACATATACCAATGACAAGTTAGTCCTAAATCATCGATAACAAAAGTGGAAAGGTAAATATAGAATTACAAATATAGTTATTATAAACAAAAACAAATGAAGAAGACATGCTAGATTATTTATTTATTATTATTTATTTATTTTGTTTTATTTTATTTTAATATTTTAATGTTTTTTACTTGATCAACCATCAATAATTTTTTCCAATTAGTACTCTTTATTCAAAAATTGGTTATCTAATGAGCTAGTTCTCTAACTAAGACTAAAAAGAAATGCCCAAGGGTTGTCATTATTGATTGAAAAAAAATTGAGAAATGATATCATGATAACTTCTAAAATCTGTCAACCTATCTAAGCCTTGAGTGTACACTTGAATTTCTAGTTAGTTTGAGCTTATTTTCCAACATCTAGCCTAGATCCATATTTCTAAAAGATTGATAGTGTGGTCATTTTTTTCATTAGATCATGAAGAAATATATGATTTTCAAGTGAAAATGTACTTATTTAGTGATCCTATTATGCCACCTAATTATCAATTATTGAGTGACCATTAGGTGATATGCATATATTCAATGTAGTTCACTAGAGCATGCGTGTTCCCCAAAATACCATCATTTATCATAATTATGGATGAAATGTTTCTGATATTTTTACAAAGATAAATGTTTTGAATAATTTCATACAACCAAATTGTTACTAAACCTATAAGTTTTCATAGGCAACCAAAATACATCTTCATCATCCTCTTATAGAATTTGTTAATCAGATGGTAGTTGTGAATGATAACCAACAATTATTGTATCTATTCTAGGATTATCTAAGATGGTGATATTTAATTCTTGAAGTAATAGAATTTATATAATAGTGGAACCATTAAGATTTAGTTTTTGTATTAGATATGATATGGTTAGATGATCCAAATCCACAAGAACATTGAATCTACTAATGGAAACAATATTATTATTATTATTATATATAAATACAAAGAATTAATTCAAATTTATATTACATTTTAGCTACATGCCAAAAAGGTTTTTGATAATGTAATAAGTGGTGCTCTCTAAATAATTATATATTTTTGAAGAGATAAATCCTAGTTCTTTATCAAATGTATAATTATTGATATGAAAATAAATTATTGAACCAATCATCAAAGAGAATGTATTGAGAAGAGAGTTGTCATGACTTCGCCAATTGGCACCTTTATATAACCAGTTTTATAAGGTCTAGTAGTATGTTCTTGTGGATCACGGCCATAATTAGACCAATATTTTCTAATTCTAATTTAATGATACACACACATGCACGCACGCACACACACACACACACACACACACACACACACACACACACACACACACACACACACACACACACACACACACACACACACACACACACACACACACACACATCCCTTTTCATTAGGATTTGAATGTTAAAGTGGTGTGTATATGTTATGCATATATTTATAAGTATATGATTTGAGGTCAATAGTTGAATGATTAACCTAGGTAGTTTAATCATATGACTTCCATTAAGGTATGCTTGTTTAGCTATTATAAGCTTATGTCTATGGTGACTTTGCATGAACTTATTAAAGAAAATTTAATTGATTAAAGACTTTGTGTTAGCATCAAAGTCATGATGCTTTCAATTTTTGGAAGGGTCATTAACTTTTAACTAATGGCATTTGTCTAAAAAGTATTTTTAAATACATTTTGGTTAAGTATGGGTATTCTTTGAATGCCTATGTGGAAATCAAGTGAAAACCAAAAAAAAACATTGAATTCTTTCCCCTTATCTACTATCAATGTGGGAATTCACCATATATTTTAGATTTGGTAAAGAAATAGTAAAATGTATGTATGAAACTATGTTTCCCCCATTAGGTGATCAAATATTTGGGTATAACTTTAGTTTTATTAAAAATCACAGACTTGTTTAGAGATTAAATTTTAGCATGGAATAAATTGTTTATGGTTGGGTTAGTTTGATTATCAATGTGGATCACTGACATGGTTGTAGAGAGGAGTGAGGATATTTTGGACAAAATGGAGGGTTTTCAAACTTTGATAGGCCACCAACATATTGTGGGAGTTGGGAGAATAAAAAGAAGAAGACAAAGAAGTTAGATGGTGGCAGAAGGGAGATTGGATAGAAGTAGAGGAGAAGGAGATGTAAGAAGAAGAGCAAATCGATGCTAATTGATAAAGAATGACATTGTTGTTGGTATGGTACAAACATGGTAGAAAAACTAGAGTAAATCCACACATATTTGATCTACAAGCATGTAAACTTCTTTCCCTAGTTTAAATTCTATTAAATAGATTTTATCTTAATTTTTCCAAGTTCTTTTGAGAATATTATTAGGGTGCATACCCATGGGGTTATGTCTTTCCATATCCACATAGATCTATGCTATAGCCAAGAGTGGAAGGAGGGTTTTTGAGTGTGATCATATGAAAAACCTATTATTATGCTCTAGTTTTTTTGACAAAGTTAGATAGTTGCTTAATTTTATTATGCCAAAATGATTATATGGTTATCGTTATAATTATTTTAGGGTTGTATTATATTGGGTAACTTTTATTTTTTGCATATTTTAAGCTAAGGGTTGATTCATAAAATTTGTATGCATTTTACTTATATGTTGATGATATGCCAATCCTTTCCAAAATTTCTACACTACCTTTTGGAAGAAAAATTACTATTGTTAGTTAGTAATTGTTGATACACATCTCACTATTGGATGTTCTTCTTGAGTATAAATTTCAACATGGATAATTGCATTTGATTTGCCTTGCATTCTTAATGATATTTTGGTTGTACTCTTCATAATGTATGGGATCTCTTAACATAACTCTACATATAATATTTTAGCCATATTGGCATAGACTCCGACTTATAGTAAAATGGTAACATTCAATTATTATGTGTTGAGTTGCATATATTTTTGCATGGTGAAGATTTGGCATTAAGTTTAAAAACTATGAAATCTTAACTCTAGGAATTAAGATCTTGGGTTAATTGACCTATTATACATCCATACATGCTTATGTGGTTTTAATACATAGTGCTTGATTATTAGAGTTAGTACATATTGATCTTGCAATGATTATGGTTTGTATGGTTTGGTATGTAAGAAATAAAAGAGGAAAAATAGTGTACATCTACTTAGTTATCCTTATGTATTATAAAATATAATTGATTATATGAAGAGATGTTGAGATTGTATTTGTTCCATTCTTACTAGTAATGCTTAGATTTAACTTTGATTTTGAGTAAGGAATATTGTGAGAGGTTATTATTGTGATGGAAAATGGTACCATTGATGTTTAATTTACTCACATATCTTGCTTCTGGGATAACTTCTCCTTTAGTGGTGGGTATAATTGCTTAAAAAAAAATTATTAAGAAAGAGGTATCCAATTACCATATGTATTCCACTATGTAATTTTTAATTTGGATGAGAGCACTCATTTGAGAGAAAATGATTTGTTTAAAATAGAAGAATAGTCATGATTGGATCAGAGTTGGGTACTCTTGGATATTGTAGATTGTTATATTGCTTGTTATATGCATTGTTGATCTTGCCTCACAAGAGCTACCTGGGTATACTTATTTCCTACTTGTTTGAAGTTTTATATGATAGTGCATTAATGATTATTCTTTTGAAAATGATAGTATAATAGTAGGTACAATGGTCTAGAGAAAGTTGGTTGTTGTGGAATTAAGTTTATTTGATTTTTTCCCTCTTACTAGACTTGTATTATTAAAAAAAATAATTTTTTTTTAGAATGTTCACTACGGAATAAAATCACATTGCTAGCTTTGCGCTGACACATTATTTACACCCTTTTAGTGTAGGGATTATACTCAGTTGGATATTTCATTGTTTGTTTGGTTTCCAAATTTACTTATTACTTTTTGGAGGTTGTGTTAGCTATTGTTAATCCATGATGGGTTTGCAATATGATAAGTTGTTGGTTGAGTTAATATAATGCAATAATTATTGCAGTTGACATAAATTATATTGAGTGCCAAATTCAAACAATTGTATTTGTATGATAGCACAACAAGTTCCTTATGCATACACCTTCAAGATTGCATACATATTCATATTTTAAAGCTATCAAAATTTGTATCCACCAATTTTTTGTTTGTACTTAAAAATGACACCCTTATATAAAGGATTGATTATATTATATTATAGATGTATATTAGAGTGATTCAACGTTGGGCATAGTTAAGTTTAAGTTATTGGAATTTCCTCATTTTGAAGAGGGTTAACCATATGGGTTGGTAAATAAAGCTATATTAGCTATGGCTGGAACATATATGTATTAATATTCTTCTACTAACCTTAGGCTATAAGATTTTGTTGTGTGAGATGTTTTTGAGTTTCTCTTTCCTATTGGTTAGCTGTGAATTGCATGTGGAATTCTTTGATATATATATTTTGGCATCTTTAATCTTGTTAACACTTATCACTTAATCAATTGAGTATATAGATTCATTTCATATATATGTACATACCGTTTTTTTAATAATTCCACATCATGCTAATAAGTGCTACAAATTTATATTATAAATGCAATAGGTTATGGCCTTGTGGAAACATATTTATGACACTATTTTCAACTGTTTATATTTGTACATTAATTAGTGAATCTAATTTAATTTATATTTGTAAATATATGTGGACTTATAAAAAATTTAGCCGTGGGTGGCATTGGAGAATGTAAGAGTCAGAGGCAGTCCGAAGGGAAAATGACGGAGGTAAGTCAATGTCATGGGTGAGAAGTTGCAGGAGAAGGAACGTGTTAGGCAGAGGAAGCCGTAAAGGCTAGGGCAGAAGAAATGGCGGAGGCTAGGTAAGGGACAGGGAGGATAGCTTTTGGGCGAGAGTAGAACGCATGTGTAGGGAGTGGAGGAGGACAGACGCAGGAAAAAGGGAAAATGACGGGAATAAAAGAAGGTGAAAACGAAAAAGACGGGTGTGTGGAAGTAACAACACAGGCCGGGAGTGAAGAACCTACAGAAGAATGAGCTGCGTGATGCGTAAGGGAGACGCAGCAGTGAGGAATGGGTAGTAGAACGAGGGGAAGAGAATGAAGAAAACAATGTGTGGGATTATAGTGTAAAAAAAAAAAAAGAAAGGAAAAATCTATGGAAGATAAGTAAAAACGCGCAGGGAAAGAACAAGGACAACATGCATTGGGAAATTAAACCGGAGTAAAAAGGAGAAAAATACAAGCAACAAAGAAGGTAAGTCTTTTCTATTTCTAAACCAGTTACATTCACTAATGGTAATAACTGATAATATGTCCGATAGTTATCATCACCATTATTAAATAGACACATAAACTTTGGTAGAAGATTCAAAGCATGCAATCAAGAGATATAAATATTGATTCGGTGTAAATTGATTTGGGATATGCGTAGTGGTTGTGGTTGCGTATTCCACTTCCTCATTATTAAACCCAGTCCTATTTTTATTAAACCTATCGCTCTATTTTATTAGATTCTTCACGCATATCCACGTTGTTATTTTTTTTCAACTGGGCAAACATTTTAATCATCAGGCTGTGCTGCATCCTTTTCGTTGTTGTGTCTTTAAAGGAACAAATTCAGCTCGGGAGACCCCTACGCCTTGCTCCAAACAACCCCAGGTCGTTGTAAATCATTATGTATATACATATTTCCCCCCGTGTATGTCCTGTCATTTTACCCCAGATTTGGAGGCTGTATGTAGAAAGGGGTTGATTCATTAATAATCTGGAAAGTATTCGACTTGGGGTTTATGCTAATCTTTTCCC
>JARHVA010003111.1:332500-345000 GCA_037957365.1 Torreya grandis | reverse complement strand
TGTGTTGTTTCTTTTGCTAATGTAATATTATGTGCATTTTTTGAAAGGAATGATTCCAAATAATCTATATTTTTTCTTATGTCAGTGGTTATCAACCCTAGCCTTGTGTTGGGTTAACTCTTCCCAAATACATTTACATGAGGGCTAGTCTCACCTGAAAACCATTGACTTGTATGGGTAAATCAATGGGAGTTAGGTGATATATATTTCCCCTATAGAATTAGGGAAATGATGTCTAAATATAAATGGTTAGATTGTATAGGAGAGTCTTCCTTATATGCTTGGGACATTATGACTTAGGGAAGACTGAGGGTTCAACTTAAACTTAGAGGGCATGATAGGGTGCAAAAAAGATTACATTTCTGAAATAAGTTGTAAATTTTGAGCTCTCCACTCATGGAAAGGGTTGTCTTGAGTTGTTTGTAACCCATGAAATTTCATGGATATGTTATCTAGTGTCCATGTTATGGATATATTTAATGGAGTGGAAATGCCTCCATGGGGTTTGTTTCATATGGATAGCAAGGTTACCCTACTTCTTTTTCTAATTTTAACAAGTTATTGTGCAAAAAGTTTCATGAAATAACATTGTGGTAATGGTAGTGGTAAATATTTATAGATTTTTGTTTGGCTTGGGTGTCACCATAAGTGACATGGGGTGAAAATATTGATATTTTATTATAATGATAATGCCTAGGAGGCATTGGCTCATCCAAGGTAGTGTAATTTAAAAAAAACTAAGAAGGTTTTGTTATCTAATTTATTGCCTAGTTGATTGAGTTATAACTATTTTGCACCTTCTATATATAGGTAAGCTTATGTGATGCTAAAAACTTATGAATTTTAGCTATGTTAGGCTTGGTTTTGTTAGCCTCTTTTGGGCTAATGTATTGAAGCAAGTGGCTTCATAATTCCAAAAAGGGGTGAAGTTAACTAGTTTTGGCATGTTATTGCAATCATATATCAGTTTCACATCTATGACGTATGTTTTAATAATGGATATGCTTGATTCCATGTGTATGTTAATTGGTCCTAGCTGGGTTATATACCCATGGAGATGTCTATTCAGACTCAACTTATTTTTGAAACATATTAGTATATCTATTGAGACATTGGATATATCCTACATCCATGAGGATGTTTATTGTAGGTTCTAATGGAACTTGTTGACCGTGAGAAATTATTATTCCCATAATAGTGATATGATACTCTCCTTGAGCCTTCACTAAGCCCAACCTTAACAATTCAATGTTAAATTAACACAAGCATCACCATCTGACCCTTGACATGTTGGATTTAGTCATTCAATTGATTTGTGATATAATATTGTTGTTAGAATTTTAAGACAATGATTGGATGTCCATTGATTGCTTGTATGGGCAAGCTATCCATTGAGACTTAGGTATGTTATCTTGGGAGGACCAAGGGTACGGATCAAGCTTGAAGGACCTGACGGGTTGAGTATGATTAACTTCCATGAGCAAGATAAGAGTTTTAAGATTGATTATGTGGTAACATTGATAGGTATCTGAAGTTATTTATATGGCATCTTCACATTGAGTTGACCAATGTAGATTCATAGACCCATGTTTTTCAAACACCTATGTGTTTGACTATTATGATGTGTAAAATAACTTGTAATAGTTACCTATAACTGATTATGTAATTATCATGTGTTGTTTATTCATACATGTACACTGCTTTATGTCATTGTATTAACTTGTGAGATGTGAAAGTGTTGAACCATGTGAAATGTGTGAACTTTTGTTCCATCTAGTGGTATTCCAAGTGTTCTTATTGAGTTATACATGTAATTATTATGCTGTTAAACTATAAATTGTGAATCTAAACACTTGTGTCTTTTTAATTTCCTTGTTGGAAGCTAAATCTCTTGTTTGGTTGTCAAGGTATAGTGTTGTGATGTAATTTGTTATTCAACATCATTGTTTTAGTTTTGAACATCGACATAAGTATGAGGTTGAGGTTAAAAAGACATTATTTTTTTAATGAATAGACTATATATGGGTTAGGGATTGGAGTCTCTTGTAGATCGAAACTCCACTCCACCTCTTTGTATGAGGTAGCCAACTAATTCATTAAGAGTGTGCACCATGAAAGCCACATATTGATCATGGGACCCTCCTACATAATGGTCACCTTATGATTTAGTGTTCCTTTAGTCACGTCTTGGATGGTTGTTGGTAAACAACCTATGTGTAATATCTATGTGTAAGTCTTGTGAAGAATTAGTTGGTCTTACATTGAAGTTGTATATGTAAATCCGCAAGGAGGTACTTGCTAAAATATATGCATGTATTGGCATGTGTGCATAAACATGTTGTGATTGAGGTATAATCTTGCAATACCTATTATAGATATATATTATTCTATGAATATACTTTATATTAATTATGCATGACATGATAGTATGCTGGGTTCATTTTCAGAATGAACACTATAAGTCTTGATCTGGTGGATTTTATTATTATGGGTACCCATCTTTATTTAATTTTTATATTTATTACCATGCGGTAACTGCATTGTGATGGTGGAACAATGATTTTTATAACCATCATGTGAGCTCAAAAAGTGTTTGGAGAGCATGCAATAAATCTTTAGGGTAACATGTATGACCTGGATTGGCTTCTCCTATTGTTTAGTGTGGATAGCGTGGGATGATGCACTATCCTCTAAATTGTATTTTGTTGATTTGGAAATAACCATTCAAAATAGGTTACTATCTTTTGATAGCATTCTATGATGAATGCTGACTAAATTATGTTTAGAGTATAATGTGTGTCGGTACAAATAATATTTTATGGTCAAGTTGATGTTTAAAAATCTTGATGATTTAAATAAATTAATTCTACGATCATTAAATTTTCCATTTTTGTGGTATATTTTGCTCTTGTTAAGAGGGATGTTTAGTTAATGTCTAGTGCTCTAGTGAAATTTTGATCTATATAGTTGAAATTTGTTAAAACTACCATCTCATGCAAGCTTTTAACCATTAGAGATGTGCCTGGAAGGCAACAAAAGCCTTTTGTTGACCTTTATTGAGATGCAAAATTTCATTCCCACGGTTCGTATTGTTATATTGCTTAGAAAGTCATAACCTTTTTGGGTGGCTGAATTCTATAGTTTTCTTAGATATATGATTTAAATGGTAGTATACCATTGGTTTTTGTGCTAATATTAACAAAATTAGAGTTATTAGACCTTCCAAGGTTGTTTTATCCATTTTTGGCTTCTATTAAATGAATTGGGCATCATAAATATGAATTGCACGCTGAGTTGAGGTGTGTGTTTAGCCATTATTGTTATACGACTTTTGATAGCTCCATATTATTTTTCTAATGTCATAAAATGATAGGTGAGTCATTCTAACTTTTCTTATGACTTGGATTAAGATAATACATGACCATAAATTATGATTTATGATGTGAATCACAAATATATTTTTTACCAGAAGTGTATTATTCCTTCTTACTTACTATTATGTAAATTGATGTTTCTCTATTGATATTATGATTGAGTAGATGAAATATTTGTATACAGAATCGCTGCGTCGCCAAGGATAGTCGGGTTCTTGATTGTTGATTTGGTCACCAAGATGGCTCCTCTCTAAGAGGGGAGGATGTCACAATCCTACCTTGCGCACCTTGACATGACTATTTAGATTATTGGTATAACATATGTACTATTACTGTTTCACTTATTTGTTTAGTTGCATCATTCTATTGGATTTTGATGTCATGATATTTGATTAAAAATTGATATAATTATTAAATTTTTAATTATATATTAGTGATGTATGGATTATTGGATACACTTATTATTTGATTACAGTGCATGAATTTTTTATCGCCTTATCAATTTTTGGATCAGATACTGTTGACGGATCCACTCGATGGTTGTAGGTGCTGACCATGAGGTAGGCTAGATGTTGGTGTTAGCTTTTGAGTGTAGAAAGAGTGGTTTTGAGCAGTCAGATAAATTTCAATAGGTAACTTGGTAATCTTGTTCTGTGATGTATTTTATACTTTAGTGTCATGCGTGAGTTTGGAACGCAAACTTGGTCCAATTGTTGTGTTGGTTGCTTCACTTGCCATATCCTTTCTTGATTGCCTTTTTTCAATTAGTGTATCTTTATGTGTTTTATGATTTGTGAACTGTAATTTTCGTCCCATTTTCCACTCTCGGTAATCTCAAGCTCCATGCCTTCAAGGTATTTGTGGATGAATTTTATGGTAATCCGATGTTACATGATGGCGTTAATGCTTTGATTAATTATTTTCATTATCGGTTGCTCATCGTTTGTATATGTGTTCTTTTATACGTGTTGGTCACTGGCACTCCCTATTTTTGAATGCTCCTTGTTGTCGGTGAGCTCCTCGTTGTTCATGAGCGTAGGTTTTTTTTTTTTTTTTTTCGAAAAACTGCCTTGTACTCCAAGCTCATACCAACTATCTACGATATAGCAACCTCTTGTCTTGTTAGCCACTGCAATGCATTTATATGTTTATTTATATATGTATAATGACATATATTATATATAAATATGAACATATATGAATGTGTATACAGTCTTTAGATATAAAAATATATATAATTATATATAAGGATATCGGTTACCTATATTTATGTATATAGTATATAAATGTATATGTGTAGATATATTGTTTATGCAAGTATATATATATATATATATATGAATGATTGATTATATGGATATACTTATAAATATATTGTTATATGCAGTTATATATATATAATTATTATATAGATAGTTATATATATATCCATGTAGATTTAATTACAAAAAATTTAGCCATGGGTGGTGTTGTAGAACGTAGGAGTCAGAGGCGGTCCGGAGGGAAAATGCGTAGGGAAACGCAATGATGGAGGGAAGTCAATGGCATGGGTGAGAAGTTGGCAGGAGAAGGAACGTGTTGGGAAGAGGAAGGCGTAAAGGCTGAGGTAGAAGAAATGGTGCAGGGTAGGTAAGATACAGGGAGGACAGATTTTGGGGGAGAGGAGAACGTGTGTGCGAGGAGTGGAGGAGGACAGACATACAGGAAAAAGGGAAAATGATGGGGGAAGAAAAGGAGGCAAAAATGAGAAAGACGGGGTGTGGATGTAACAACATAGGTCGGGAGTGAAAAACATAGAGAAGATTGAGTTGCGTGATGCGTAAGGGAGATGCAACAGGGAGGAATGGGTAGTATAACCACGGGAAGAGAATGAAGAAAGCAACGTGTGGGAGAATAATGGAAAAATGTATGGAAAATAAGTAAAAACGCACAGGTAGAGAACAAGGACAACATGCATGGGGAAGTTAAACTGGAGAAGTGATTAAGGATGCAGGGGCAGAAAGGATAAAAACGCAGGCAGCAGAGAAGGTAACTCTTTTTTGTTTCTAAACCAGTGACCTTCACTAATGGTAATAATTGATAATATGTCCTATAGTTATTATGATCATTATTAAATAGACACATAAACCTGCCTCGAAGATTCAAAGCATTCAATCAAGAGATAAATATTCATTTGGCGTAAATCGATCTGGGATATGTGTAGTGGTTGTGCCTGCGTATTCCACCTCCTCATTATTAAACCCAGTGTTATTTTTATTAAACCTACCACTCTGTTTTATTAGATTCTTCCCACATATCGACGTTGTTATTATTGTTACCCTGGCCAAAATTTTAATTATCAGGCTGTGCTGCATCCTTTCCATTCTTGTGCCTTTAAAAGAATAAATTAAGCACGGGAGGCCCCTACGCCTTGGTCCGAACAACCCCAGGACATTGTAAATCATTTTGTATACACATCCTTTCCCCCGTGTATGTCCTATCGCTTTACCCCAGATTTGAAGGCTGTATGTAGAAAGGGGTTGATTCATTAATAATCTGGAAAGCATTTGACTAGGGGTTTATGCTTTATTGGCAGATTTCTGCTCAGTTCCTATTATGTATTTTTCTAGTTTGATTTATAAAATCGATGTGGGGGCTATTTATAACCTTTAAACCGATTACGTAATAGTTGATATAAATTTCCCGATTAAAATTAAACCAACCCGAGTATATTCACCATTTTGATGGATTGTGAATTATCACTTTATTCTTTCCCTTTTTGAATAATTTGATTCGGAAATCTTATCCAATTACATGGACAGAGTATTGTTTGATATTTTAATTAACCTCTTGTTGGGGAAATTCGATTTGGGTTAAATTGTCAAAAGAGTGGAGTTGCGGGTGAATATTGGGTACTTAACTTATTTAATTCTCCTTGAATTTCACTTGGTCTAGTCATATTTTTGTAGGGGATGGTACGATATTGGGCCATACGATTAGGCTACAGGTGGTTATAAATACTTTTACTTTCGACAAATGCCAAATTCGCTTATAGTTAAAACAAGTTGATGGGTTATTTCATCTTATCGAATTGATTATTGTGCCCCTTTGAAAAAAGTTGGCTTGGGATACTTTCCCTGTGCATGCCTTGATTTTAACATTCAAGAATCATATGAGGTCATGAGACCTCATGATGATCCCTTGAACCTCTTATATCGGTCATCGACATGTAAGTCATTCTACAGTTTAAATGCTTTTTGAAATCTTAGTTGTCACCATTATGAAACTTGTTGGTCTTATTGAGACTCAAAACAAATGCATAGTCCAAGGGCTTCTGTTGTTCATTTCTGATTTTGGATCAATTATATCAAAAATTGATGTTGGGTTAGTTTGATTGTCAGAACCCATGATTGTCGTCCTGTGATTGTCGTATGACTTAGTTGCCTGGTTGTTAGACTTGGCCAATTTTACTATTGATACCTAATTTAGTTGGATAACGACAAGTTTTATGTGATGCTTTCTAGTCTACTTATGACTGTATGGAGTGTACCCTAGACGATGACTATGCCTTATGTTGGTGGTATGTTATTATGATGTGATGTATGTTGGTTTAGTACCCAACTTGCTCAGAACTTCCTCCTTGAACCTATTTGCCGAAACCATCATCTTGCTGATGTTTGGTGGTGGTGAGGGCCACCTATGGAGGTCTCATAGGGTTGGTTCAGAGCGCTTGTCCAGTTTGGTTTCTGCTACTCCATACGTGGATGACATCATGGATACATATTATGTTTTTGGCAATGTTAATTACATGTTGTTTATCTCTTTACTAGCTTAGATGTATGTTACTTTCATCTAGCATGACTAGTGGTAGCAGATGTAATTAAGTTTTTTTGATATCATTCTGTTACATTTGTATCTTTAGGATGCTAACCTTGTACTTCAATAGTGATCCTTTGAGGATAAGAGATATGAGGTATAGATTTTTGATTATGAGGTAATATGTTGGGGTGCACTTATAGCTATGAATGCATTCGTTGGATGTACTCTAGATATTATCCTAGATTGTTAATGGGTTTTCATTGCCAATGCTACATGGATACACTATATTGTTATCACCATAGAACCTTTATTATTATACTACATCGCTGATCATTCTTATGATAATAACTTGTAATTGGTTTTAACACCTATAGTGGTATTTCATTATTCCATCTTATAGAACTTCATCATGTTCACTTAATATAAACTACCATGGTAAATTTGGTTAGTTGTTTCGTTATCCAAAGAGTTACTTATGTTATCTGTAAGCATACTTAAGTTTAGATATGGATGGATAGTTGTTTGCCAATTTATAATGCCCTACTAAGTGGGTTACTAATACTAATATTATATTGGTTAATTTCCTTGTTATTGCACTATGAAATATATAGTATATGTTCTTGTTCATACGTTCATGTGGTGTTGATTTATTATGCCATCTTATCAACTTCTATATATATATACCTCCTTAATTTCAATCATCATGAAGGTGTTGATCTAGAGATTGTATAGGCATGTATTCTATGTACTTGGGTTTCTTGATATGCTTGAGTATTTTGGTTAAAGTCACTAGTAAGATTGGAATCTTAAGTTGAATGGTAACTAAAGTGGGCCATCTAATTATTATTTTCATATCCCTATGCTTACACTCACTTTTTATTATATTCATTGGAATTCCTATTGATCTAACATAAGAATATTGAACTACCTGTAATTGGTTTTCATTTTGTGCATGGTGTATAGAGATCCCTCAGGTGCTCAAACTTGCAAGTGGTAAATGAGATGTTGTAATATTATACATTTTAATTTGTGAATAAAGTGCTAGTTATGATAGAGAAGGTGAATCTTAGATCCCTTGCAATGGAAAGTAAATAGAATGTTATTAATACCTTACCTTTTTTATAGGATTATATAAATGAAGTACAAATGTGTATATGGATATCATTTTCATATGATGTATATAAATATTAACCTTACCTATAGTTGGATAGATTAACTTATAAGTTGACATGGTTATTTATATGTATTTACATGTGTATCCGAACATATGTAACCCTTGATATTTGTATGCCTTAGAAAATCGATTCATTTGGCACCATCACATGCTTAGACAATAGAGATTTGTGCATAAACAAAGAGTGTTACTCTTTCATACAGGAAATACTTAGTAGGATGTCCTATGAAGTAAGTCAAATAATTAATGAATTCTTTAATGAAAAATATGAGTTGAATGATGTATAATTTAATCATACATAATAAATTCCTTTTTATAGGATTGGCTAAAATACTAACATGAGAGTGTAATTCACTAGGCTAGTATGCCTTTTCTACCTTAAACATCTATTAATAAGTTAAACAAAGTTAGGGATTTAATTCCTATACATATACATATATGTGTGGGTTGCCATGTACTTGAGGTGTATTAATTTATCTTCCCACCATTACTAGTTTATCATTTTGGCTAATTGCAAATTTAGAATTGACTATATCGATTTAAGGATTAGCCACCACCATATCTTTCCCTATTAGAGGTTGTAGTAAGGGATGATTGTAACTTCATCCATGTACTTGGACAATGGAAAGCATGCTTATGAATATATTGAAATCATTCTATGAGATTGTTATTCTTGTTGAATGTTCATGGGCCTTAGCTTAACCCATATGCACTCTTCTAACAACAAGTTTCCATATGTGTTTTGAAGGCTGAATATTATGCTTGAATGCCATTAGGGACAATGTTTCATTAGTATTTTTTTGTGCCTTATTTTGATAATTAATGAATCATATGGTTAATATTAACTTTTCTGATTGTCCATATGCAGGTATGCTAAGTGTGTATTGCTTGCATAGTGCAAGAAAGGTTTGGGGTTCATTATGAATCAATTGTGTACTTTGATATGTAACTCCAAAAAAAAATTTGGGGTTGTTTCAATTATCTCAAATTAGGTAATAATCCCATATGGAGGAGTCCTTTTTTGTATAATGGGATGATTAAAGATTGTGTCATTTTCATCATGTGCACTTTTTCATGGTGAAGATTAATTATTCATGTTATTTTAAGCTATCTAGTTATCTAAGGCCCTTGGTAAATATTATAGGGTTGACTCAAGCCAATGCTTAACTTGATGGTATGTTTTCTTCTCTTTTTAGGACCTATTAAACACGTTATTTTACCTCCTCTTTATCAAGATTATATAGTTAATAATAGCCAATAAGATGACTCACTATTATAACAAATCACACCTTATGTCATTAACATTGATTAAGGATACCCAAGGGATTGAGTAAACCTTCTAACCTCATGAATTGTTAAGTTATAACTGTACAGGGTTATTAGATGCTTATATTATGTTGAGAATCCCTATGGGGATCGATGGGTAAACTAAGTGTTTTTTAATAGTGTGATAGCTATTAACACGTACCCTCACACTAATACCCCTCTAATAGTGTACCATCATGTAGGAAACCCCATTTCTCTATGAAATCCTCTAGTGATGGTCATCTTGACCTAAGAATCTCACTGATCAAAACTATTTATTGGTTATCTAATCATTTGGTGTAGGACCGTGGTGATGCTTCATGCATTGTAAGGTTATGTAGTGAGATCTACACACACTTTTGTTGTGTACTCTTTTATAAATTCCCAATTTTTTTGGTGTTGTTTCATTTGGTATCAAAGTTTATAATTTGAATATATTTTGAGAATAATGTTCATTTTTTCTCACTCCCTAAAAGCCAAGATCAATGTCAATTCATTTTACAACTAAATTAAGTTGTATTTACTATTTGATTCCTATCAGCTACTACTTCAAGTGAGGTTTAGAAAGGGAAATATGCTTGAATTTGATATCCTATGACTCATAAATCAAGGATAAGCTCAAATCATATGATGCTCATGTTCAGTAAATCTAAGGGCTCGATGGCCAAAAAAGTAAGAACCAGTCATCGTTATGGTTGTAACAACTTGAGAAGCTATTCAAGGCATGGTTTAAAATATGAACATGTGTTGAGTAATCTCGAGAATGTTCCTAGAGGTTTGTCCAATCTAAAGATGGGTTATACAAATGGACCTAGGCTGCAAGCAAGGGTGTAGATGGTGGTTGACCAAGTGGCAAAGAACTCAAGATATTTCCATTGGCTACTTATATGGGTGTAAAAAGCTAGTGATGAAGCTAATGCATAATGTGTGTACACATGAATATATCAACCTAGAATGTGTGATAGTTAATGTGACTAAGTTGGTGTTGTTGTACGACACTGAGATGATGGAAGCCTAATTTTTTTGTAATGACTATTTCTTTTTACCGTTGCCTTGGTTAGGTTGACACTTCTTGATTTTGGTTTTGTTTGGGCAAGCCTCACTTATTGACCATTAGATTCTATGGGTCGGTCAATTGGAGATAAGTGGTAAAGTCTTCACTCTTATAACAAAGGGAAATAATGTCAGGTATCTTTTGATGAGTTGTATGGGAAATCCATCACTAGATACTTGGAACATTATGACCATAGGAAGACCAAGGGTTTAACTCTAATTAGTGGGCTAGCTTGCATACATGAAGCTAGTCTATTTGGGTAAATCAGTCAAACTCATGCCTTCCTCTTGCTGGGGAATGTCTTGAGACTTTGAGGAGTTATGAAGTATAAATGGTGGTAACAACCATTTCTATCCTCATAGGTAAGACTATTGTAATTTATTTTCATAAATCAAATATCTGATTAGGTTTATTGAAAAGAGTCCAATAATGGAATCAAATAACTAACATGCCACTTGTAAGTTGTATGGTTGTAATTGGATTAAGAATTTTCTCATGAGTGTAAGATGGTTCTTGTTTGGAAAGGATATTATAAGTGAATTTTTACTTTGGGAAGTAGTGGTAGTAAACCTTGATAAAGGTTAGTTGAATTATTATGTGTATGCAATTGTTTTATTTCTAGAAGTATATTTATATCAGTTTTGTTATCTAATTTGTGCCATGCTATTAGTCTAAAATATAAATAGCCTTTTAAGGTATTGCTAGATCCTCTAAGGTTTAGAAGAAACATCAAAGGGTTGTTCCTTACTTCTTTTGCTAGTTTTATTATCACTGATTATCGATAAGCTATGAGTTTTTATAGCTCTAATTTATTAAAAGTGAAGGAAAGCAATGGTAAATTCTTGTGTGGATTGTGTGTTGCTACACTTGATTGGTTAGAATAAAGCAAAAAATTATTCAATATTATATTTTATGCTTTAGAACATTGTTTTGTTCCATGTAATGGGGTTTAAAGATAAGTTTGGATAGGGTTTAGAGTTGGAAACTCTATTATGGTTGGATGAATTAAAAAATATTATAACATTGAAGCAAATAATTATTATGCATCCTAATACTATGGTGTTGAAAATATATGTATTTATTTAAATATATGCTTGGTTTGCTATGTACATTTGTCCCTTTGAGTAGAAAGAAGGAACTTGTGGTTTTATCATTTAGAAGGCTAGAAGTTATTGAGGGTATGGATACATTTTGATTCTATGATGTGTTTATTTTAATCATGGGTATGTTTTAATCCCATAAGTGGGATATGATGTCCCTCATTATGTTTCACATCTATGTAGAATATTATTTGATTTTGGGTTGAGTTTTGGGCATCCATAAGGATGTTTTTTTATTACTTCATCTATATTTATGGCTGTAGAAATAATAATTTCCATGATGATGATGATGTAATATTCACCTAGAGCCTTGGATAAGTTCATAGTTTACTTGAGATCATGTTACATTTAAACAAGCATTACTAGTTAACCTTTGAATTATTAACATGAGTCAATTGGAAGGATAATGGTAGATATTGTTATTGGACTCATGAAACCATGTTTGGTGATCATAAGTGGATTGCATGGGTGGGCCATCTTATGAATATTGAGGTATAATACTCTTGGGAGGTCCAAGGATGTAACTTAAGACTAGATGACCCAGTTCATGAATATGACTTACTTTCTTTGGCAAGTGATGTAGTTTTGGAGATCTCTTATTGTTAGCAAGTAGCTTGAGCCATCTAATCTATGAGGTGTAAAATTTGTTCGTAACATTTTAAGATAAATATATATATATATATATATATATATAT
>JARHVA010003111.1:300000-325000 GCA_037957365.1 Torreya grandis | reverse complement strand
AACACTCACTTGAGAGAAAATGAGAAGTTTAAATTAACAAAATGTCATGATTGGATGAGATTTGGGTACTCTTAGATGTTTTAGATTGTTATACCACTTATTATATGCATTGTTAATCTTGCCTCATAGGAGCTTCTTGGGTATAATTTATCCTACTTATTTAAAGTTTTATATGATAGTGCATTGATGATTATTCTTTTGAAAAATATAATACAATAGTAGGTATTATGGGTTGTCCAAGGTTGGTTATTATATAATTAAGTTCATTTTATTATTTCCTTTTTATTAGACTTGTATTATTAAAACATAATTTAATTTCTATAATGTTCAACAGGGAGGAAAATCACATTGATAGCTTTATGTTGACACATTAGATTTGTACTTTACATTTTAACACTCACTTGAGAGAAAATGAGAAGTTTAAATTAAAAAAACGTCATGATTGGATGAGAGTTGGGTACTCTTAGATGTTGTATATTGTTATACCACTTATTATATGCATTGTTAATCTTTCCTCATAGGAGATACTTGGGTATAATTTATCCTACGTGCTTGAAGTTCTATATGATAGTGCATTGATGATTATTCTTTTGAAAAAGATAATACAATAGTAGGTATTATGTGTTGCCCAAGGTTGGTTATTATACAATTAATTTCATTTTATTATTTCCTTCTTATTGGACTTGTATTATTGAAACATAATTTAATTTCTATAATGTTCAACAGGGAGGAAAATCACATTGATATCTTTATGTTGACACATTAGTTTCACACTTTCAAGGTAGGAATTATATTCAGTCAACTTTTTCCTTGTTTATCTAGTTTTCAGATTTACTTGTCACCTATTATAGGTTGTGTTAGCCATTTTTAATCCATGATAGGTTTTGGGATTATAAATTGTTGGTTCAGTTATTGCAATGTAAAAATTATTTTAGTTGACATAATTTATATTGAGTTCTTAACTTAAACACTTGTATTTGTATGATATCACAATAGAATCCTTGTGTATACACCTTTAGGATTACATGCATACTCATATGTTAAACCTATCAACCTTTGTATCTAGTAATATTTCAATTTTACTTACAAAAGACATCCCTATATTAAGGATTGATTGTGTTATATTACAATTGTATATTAGACTGATTCAACCTTGGGCATGTTCAAGTTTAAGTTATTGGAATTTCCTCATTTAAAGGAGGGTTACTCATGCGGGTTTGTAAATAAGGAAATACTAGCCATGGTTAGAACATATATGTATATATGTGTTAATGTTACTGCATTAGCGTCAAGCTATTATATTTTTTTGTGTGAGATGTTTTTGTGTTTCTCTTTCCTTTTGGTTAGCCATGAACTACATGTGGCATTCCTTGATATATATATTTTGGCATCCTCAATATTATGAACACTTGTTTCTTAATAAATCAAGTGTATATACGTATATCATATATGTGTACATACTGCTATTAATAAGACCACATCATGCTAATAAGTACTAGAAATTTATTTTGTAAATGAATTATGTTATGGCTTTGTGGAGACTTATTTATGATGTTATTTAGAGTGCTTTATATCTCCAAGTTACATAATGAACCAAACGTAATGGATTTCCTTGTGACATGATACTACCTTTGCTAATATTAAATGATGATGAAAATTTATTCCATTATGGTAGTGTAAGCATGAAACCTTAGTCAATTAGCAAGTTAATTATTGGATTATCCTTAACTTATGATTATTAGAGATCAATCATGATTTTTTAATTGTTAACATGACTATGGAGTGAATCTTCAAGGCTCAGTTTTCATCCAATTCATTAATTACTCTTGGTATGCATAAATTGACCCAAGAAATACATTATATAGAAGTCGGTTGTTCATTAATATAACCCATAACATGCCTAAATTTATGTTATTGAAATTAGCATCATGGATGAATTTTCATTCTAATAAGCTATTATTGTTATGGTTAAATAATCCACTTTTTCTTAATTTAAATATTTTGAATGAATTATTATTGGAAGAACCCTAGTGTTGGGGAATTTATAAATATAAATTTGACTATGTAGAACTATTAATGTTGATCCATTTTAATAAGTAGTGATTATCTCAAATTAGGTAATAATCCCATATAGAAGAGTCTTTATTTATATAATGAGATAGTTAAGAATGTTGTGTTATTTTTATCATGTGTACTTTTGCTTGGTGAATGTTAATTATTCATGCTAGTGTAAGGCATATAGTTATCTAAGGCCCTTGGTAAATGTTGTAGGGTTGGAAAAAACCAAATATTAGATATATGGTACCATTGATTATCATTTTAGGTACACCTATTATTGTACCTTTTTTCATTAGTATTATATAATTAATAGTATCCAGTTAGATGACTTTCGATTATATGAAATCATACCCTGGGTCATTAACCTTAATTAAGGATACCTGTGGTATTGAATGAACCTTCTCACCTCATGAATCATTAAGTCATAACCGTATAGGGTTATCATATGTTTATATTGGGATGAGGATACTAAGGGGACTGGTGGGGAAACTAAGTGACATTTAAAGGTTTAGTGTTTATTTGTGAGGACCTGCACACTAATACGCCTTTAATGGTGTACCATCCTTTAAGTAACCCATTTATCTATGAAATCCTCTAGTAATGGTAAACATGGAGTATCTCATTGACTGAATCCATTTATGGGTTGTCTACTCATTTAGTGTAGGGCTATAGTGATGTTTTGTGCATAGTAAGGTTGTTTTGCGAGCTCTACACACACTTCTATTATGTACTTTGTTAAGAATTCCCTAAATTTTTTGGGTTGTTTCAAGAGTGTCTTGGAAAACCTGATTTTTTTCCTTACATGCATCATTATAAATAAAATCACCATGGTAATATAATTATTAATTATTTAATTTTTCTTAGAGATGCATTCTCAATGTTAAGTGTAGGAAGATGATGGGCCAAAAAGTGGTGATTTTTATGAATTATCTATAGATATGTGCATTATTAAAATAAAAGATATGTGTTATTTTAGTTAGTATTGGTAAACACCAAGACTAAAATGTGTAAAAAAATTTAGCGTTACAAAACTACACACATATTTATAAACATTATTTAAAAAAAGTAAAAAATATCATTAAAGTCACATGAGTTTTAATTTCTTTCTCGAAATGTTTTTTCACACCATTATTCAGTGCTCATATGTTATCAAATTAACTTCATAATTCTCTAGAAATAACTTTAAAAACTTATTTAGTGAGATAATTTATAATTCGACACCAAAGGAGAGGTAAGTAGACTGATTTTTACCAATTGAGACTAAATTTAGTAATTTTTTATGAATTTGAAATATATTTTGATAAAACCATATATTTTTCAGTTTTTGCATATTATGATACCTGTTTTGGATCAAGACAAAATTTGGGAAATGAAGTTGAATAAAATAATTCATAAAACCCTCCTAAACCTATTAATTGTGTTAGTATTCTTTACCCTCCTACCATTTTAGAAGATTTCATAAGTAGTCAAGAGCATTTTTACATAAATATAGTAGAAATTAAAATAAATATTGAAGACATAATTAATATACTTATGGAACCCCTTTCGAGCAAACCCAATAGTACTTATCTATAAAATACATTAGAGTCATTACTATGCCAAGTTAACTTGATAATGGGTTAAATTGACATATGGATTTTTAAATGAAAGAGTTTCAAGTATTACTATGCTAAACGATTATCGACAGCTAGTGTGAGAGACTAAAAAAATTACAAAAACCAAATTTATACAATAGTCATTGATCCAACAACCAATACACTACCTCTATTATAATTAAAATAGTTCCCAATCAACTAGTGCCTACATAGTTTGATAAGATATAATTTTTAGGACTGATGGTTGTTTTTATTTGATTAATTTACTTATAAAACGCATAATGTTCCTTTTTATTATTGAGAAAAATCTATTTCAAGTTTATCCTAATTGAAATTCCTAATTATTTGGCTTACATAGAGTTTTAGGGCTGAGTAAAATACTTTACATAGGATAAAACAGGTGCACAATGTGTATGCCATCATTCTATGATATTACATATTTAAAATCCACATCAATCTCAGACAATATCCTCTATAGTGAATGAGGTTGTAGATAATTATACTTTTCATGTATTTAAGGTACTTACTGAAACCCTCATTATCTGTATGAGTAAGTATTATGACAATGATGTTGGGAATAGTGGAAATGGAGTTTCTCCTACTAGTTTTAATGCTTGACCATAATAAAGCATATCATGTATTGATATGTGCCATTAACCTTAAAATGTGGATGATGGTGTTTATAGGGTGCGAGATGCTATGGTTATGATATATGAGTTTTTTGCACAAAAAAATGGTTTTGATGCCTCAATTTCATTTTTATGTGTATCTTATGTATTTGACATGTTTAAAAAAATATGATAAAAGTCAATAATATTTGATATGTTAAATTATAGATATATTTGTATTTACAATATATTAATTATTTTTTATATAAAATTAAATAATATATATGTAATTTTTTTATGTTATAGTAGAATATGACCCCATTCTTTTCACTTTTAAAATGTGGATAGTCTAGTATTGCATATACTATTGTTATCCATCGAATGTACACATTTATGTATATAATTTTTCATTAATATTATACTTCATGAACCTATGTGTACTTCATGCACCTTTGTGTGTGTGTGTGTGTGTGTGTGTGTGTGTGTGTGTGTGTGTGTGTGTGTGTGTGTGTGTGTGTGTGTGTGTGTGTGTGTGTGTACGTGCACGTGCGTACGTGTGTGCATGGATGTGTGGGTGCGTTTGTGTGTGTGTGTGTGTGTGTGTGTGTGTGTGTGTGTGTGTGTGTGTGTGTGTGTGTGTGTGTGTGTGTGTGTGTGTGTGTGTGTGTGTGTGTGTGTGTGCGCGTGCGCGCGAACACATGTGTACATCATAAAATAAAAAACATGTTCATTTATTTGTTGATGACCAAAATGGAGACCCATCCATATATGTAGGTGATAACTAATCTATCTATTGTTTTTGCGATTTCATATTTGTAGCAACTCATTGAGGCATGATAACTCATAATGTTAATTTTTAAACATAGTTGTGTAAATAGAATCGATGCTAATGTATTATCTATTCAGGTGTATATGATGATGTATGATAGTACTATTTGAATGATTATCATGGGTGACATGTTACAACATAATTTTATGTTTAATTTTAGATATTATATCTAAATTATTTAGTTAGTTTGTTTAAATGTATATATGTGTGTGTTAGGTTCAACCACTTCCATTTTTATGAGTAAAACATTGAATTTTGGTGTTTCTCCATTTCAAACTCCTATGTGTAAAAATTAAACATCAATTAAACCTATTGAGCATCAGAAGAATATTGACCATGACAAGAGAATTATGGTAATTGCATGTTTAAATAAATTTTCTTTCTAATGTTACCTTATGAACTTGGTTGGATGTCTAATATGTAATTTATCTAACAATATTTTAATATGAAAAGGTTTAGTTACATATTATTTATTAGCATAAAATGAATCATATTCATATGTTGGAGGGGTCTAAGGTATTTTATTGATATCCATATATAAAAATGGAAAATGAGGGAGATATTCTACGAGCAAGGCAAAGAGATGGATGGTTTTTTATGATTAGGATATGTCTTAAAAGGTTTAACCTTTTTTACCTATATTGAAATATAAGCCATTTTGGCATTATATATTTATAAGTAATTGACCCACCATTCTATATGTTCACATTTTCTATGCCTTTATGGATTATATGCATGCATGCATGTATACACACACATCCATATGTTTGTATGTTCACATTTTTTAGGGATAATACTTTTTAGTATAATTTAGCCCAAATTATTATTTATAAAACTAGATTTTATGGTTGTCTGACCATATTTACATTTATTTAAAATATAATAATTTTTTTGGGGGATTATATTAAATGTATGGTGAAATTTTACACATACTTTGAAAATTTTAGAATATCATATTGGCATTGAAATGTCATTGCTAAATATATAAACATCATTAAAACATTTAAGATATATCTATTTTATATAATATTTTATTTTTGAATAATGTTAATAATTCACTATCTTCAAAAAAATTACATAACATGTAAGATTAACCATTAAATTTAGCCATGACTACAATATATAGAATAAAAGTTAAAAAATAAAACATAGATATTAATCATTTCCTTCAAATTTTTATTCTTACTTAAGATTTATATTTTAAATTAGTAGGTGGTGGGATCTCTTTCCTTCTTAGTTAGGGTTGCAATGTCACCCATTTTCATGATTCTAACAATTTTAGAACTGGCCAACAATTTTAAAACCAAAATTGTGCATTGATTTAAACATAAAATAAAATCCATTATGATTTTCATATAGAATGGACTATGGATAAGTTATGAACATTTTATTTTCTCTTTTTCCATCATTGTGAATTGAAATGTGAGAAAATAAATGTATGGTGAAGTACCTAAGAATGGATTATAATTTGTAAAAATACTATTGAGTGTAAAAAACATAAATTTAATTGAATTAGAGGAATCATTACACTATTTATAAATTTTTTTATAGGTGAAGGCCTTTCATGTTTTGATACTTTTCTAAAGATATAATATATTTAATATTTGTATATATATAAATGGCCAACTCTCACCTTTGTGTTCAGGTCACTATTGGATATCTCCACCTTTGGTGTTTTGTGGATGGAAAAAACCATTTAACCCACATAAATCATGTACAATAAATTATCTAACATTTTTACTTTCCTCATATCATTCCCATTCGTTATATGGAGTACTTGTTGTGCCCTCATGAATGTCCTTATAAATACGAGAAATTTTTGGTTTTTATTTGAGATTGAGATGATCATAAAATGAAAATTGTAATTAATTTACATGAACCCATATAAATTTAGTGTGTATCAAAAATCCCTCTTCTTTTACACTAGGTCACATTAATCAAACATAATATTTAAATCCTTGGAAGACAGTATACTACAAAGTGATGAAATGCAATATTTATGTAGTCAAGAGACATGATCTTGTCCTCCTACTGACATTTCTACCTAGGGTACCTCTCATTGAATTAATATCACTTAAGAAACATAATTATAGTAAAATAACACATTTTATATGGACCAATACCTTTAAATCCACTTGGATATACATTATTTTAGTTGCTCCCACATGTAAAAACACTATCAATAAATGTTTTCAACACTCAAGACATAATTGGAGGTCTCTGCCTCCAATCCCTAGTGCCTTGAAAATGTCATAAACACCAAATATATGGTGGTAATAATTGATGTTAAAAAAATATTACCCTATGATCACCCCTGGTCAAGATATGGAGTATCATTCCATCCTCAATAATGTCCTTCCTAATATGAGAATTAATGTTTTAAAGTAAAACTTAAAACTTGCATAAAATAATGTTATATGTTTATGTTAACCAAAATAATATTATCGTGTGTTTTTAATCCATGTAATTGAACCCTAGATAATAATTATTAAATATAAGATAATAATCAGTGGTAGATGGTATAATGACCATTGCTAAAATAAATATTTTTATGTAATCTAAAGCCAAGTTCATATCCTCCAAATGAAATTTCCTATTTCATGACCTCCAATTTTAAATAAATAATTCTAAAACATTATGATATTAAAATCATACATTTTTATAATACCATGACCTATGAATACACTCAAATACACATATTTACAATTGTTCTTGCATGTAGGAAATTTGATAACAAACGTTATCAATGTTCAATTTGTAATTGGAGATATCCATGTTTGGTTCTTGATGGATTAAAACTATAATTACCAACATGTTTTGGGTGTTTAATAATTTATAATAAGAAATTTATAATCTTCACTCATGTTAGGATAGAAGATGGAGTACCCATTCTAGCCTCAAGAATGTCCATTTTAATACATGAAAATTAATTTTTTTAAGGAAAAAATGACATGAAAATAGAATGAAAATTATAAATCCTTTACAAAAAACATAATAAAATTAAAATTCATGTTGGATCCCTATTATTTCATCCTTGATCAGGATTATGTAAAACAAGTGGTGAATAGGTGGCATACATTATAATACTAAGGGTAGAAATATAAGTTTTTATGCAACTAAGAGACATGTTCTTATCCTCCAATTGAAATTTTTGATTTTTTTACCTCCCATTAAATCTCATACATACCAAAAAATTAGGACATGAAATCAAAAATTTTCCTAATACCATGACATCTAAAGACAATTAGATATGCATTTTTGTAGCTACTATGACACATAAAACATTAATAATAAATGTTGGAAATGTTCAAGTTTCAAGTGAAGATCTCCTCCTCTAGTTATTCATGGATTAAAAATGGAATTAAAAGCACATAAAATGTGTCTAATAACATTTGATACCATGTTTTTATCCTCTAATCATACTAAATTAGGAGAAAATGTACCTATTATGGCCTCAACAATATCATTCACAATACAATTGACATATAGTTTTTAGGTGAACTTCATATGACATTAAAAAAATGTACATCATAAAAAAATAACCATTAATTATTTGTTAAATTCAAATTATTTAACTATAGATCATGTAAATACAATATAAGAGATGAATAAGTGACATGCAGTATAACTATCAGTGTTGAAATCTAATATCTATGTAGTCAATAGATATGTTTTTATCCTTAAACTAATATTTTTGAGTCATGGACCTTCCCTTGTAAATAATTTAATTATAAACAATATTAAATGTTTTACCATGACCATGACATCCTATTTCACCTAGGTAGGAGACAACATCCCTGTTCGAGCCTCAAGAGGATATGGAATTTTGTAATAATGATACAAACCTCATCTTAAGATTTTATTAAGATTATATTATGTTGAATAATATGGAATTATATAATAATTGTGCCAATAATGTGAAGTTGTAATGTTATTTAGTAACCACTAACCAACAATGAATATGATAGTAATTTATTAAACTAAAATTAATAAATACTCTATAAAAACTCATTAAAATTTTGGTATAATTAAATACATTTACATTTAAGAACATATAAAACATTTGAATTTCAATCCAAAAAACCATTGTTATCTTCTATACTATTGATAGTGGTAATAATTTCTTCATGGTTAGACTCAAGAACATTCCATATATTCTTTTTTAATGGCCTCTCTTTATATTTGATAAATATTTCATTTTTTGGGAGAACCAAACTCTAATAGTGTAGTATCTTGCTATGTATTTCATAGTATTCAAAAAACCATACATTTTATTTTCTGATAGGATATCATCAAATCCATGTTTCACTAACTACCATAGATGTAGTGGGATAGTCTAGGTTGTTACCATCTATAACTAAAGAATTATATTTAATTTTATCCTAGGCATACTAAAATTGTTTTAAATATATCCCATCTTCATTGGCTTTATCATAAATAAATAAATATAAATTCCCTACATCACAAAAAAAAACATTTTATTAAAAATTATGTGTATAGATAATGATAATTTAGTACATAATGATTAATATTTTACTTGGTTACGCTATATTATATACATGGTAAAAATGATGTCATGATGTCATATCTGTAAGTTGTAATGTTGATGGAACTTGATATGTGGTAATTGGAATTAGATGTCTAAAACTCCATTCATACACCCATTCATTTGAATCACACTTGTTACAAATAAAATCTATCCATGTAAACCAAACACATGCCATGTGCCTCATATGGATTGTTTAATGATATACATTTGAGATAATAAATTAGTGTAGCTAACTTGATCATGTTATAGTCTCACAATCCTCATACCTTGCCAATTATTCTACCTCCATCAATTATAAGTATCTATAGACATTCAATTTTCTTGGGTACCATGGGCCACTTTCACATTATAACATTCCAAAATTATTCTTACATCAATCAAATTAGCACCATAGTCAAACATAAAATCATATTTTACAAGGGTAATTTTTACACATGCTCTAAGACTACCATTCTCCCATTTTTCTTAGCCAACCATAGTGAGACTACAAATACACTCTACACGAGTTGTAATATGCATAATATTTAATCAGTAAAACATTCATTCATTATTAAATTATGTTGTGCACTTTTATGAACAAATGTAATGTTGATTAAAAGTAATGTTCCTCTTAGTCAAAGTTCCATATAACACCTAAAAAGAACTTGAACATAATATATAGAATGTGGTCTATCATAAATAATAAATAAAAAATACTCCCTTATTAATTTTCTATATTTATTTGTACTATCAAACATGCATGATTTATTTCTGCATAAAAATGGAAACTTATACTAAGTTGTGGTATTGTGAATAAGCCTTCATTTGTAATTGGAATGCATAATTCCTAGAAAATTCAACTACATAAAAAATATAGATAAGTGAGAATGTGTCCTTACTAAACTTTACCTATTCATCCAAAAATCTAATTTTGTCTATGCATTGCATACTAATAAATAATTCCCTCCCTAAATTTGATAATAAATTCTGAAATGGTTGTTTTATTTGTAAATATTTTAGAAATTTTAGATTACTTTCCATATTTTAAATGATGTGATATGTTTTTATTTTAAAAAATTAACTAGTAATTATCCAATTAAAAGTGTATTTTAATTATGGATATAATTTTTCTAATTTTGGCAATCTACCATGAATTTTTAAAGTTCCATCCAAACATGCTTTGTAAGAAACAAAATTGTCCATCTAGTCTTTGCTAAAAAATGTATGGAATAAATTATCTTGATGATTTTTTTGGAACTTCCATGAAACACTCCTAAATTTTTTTTTTAGCATGAAAATTAGAAAGTACATGAGGAAAAAACATCATAATGCATTATAATTCAATGTGTTGCCTACAATAAGTTGTGTGTGTGTGATTTATTTTTACATAGATGGTTTTGGTCATCTACAAATATCTTTGACTAAGATAAAATTGTCTATATTTATATAAAATATTAAATTAAAGATATATTTAGGTCATATATAAAATAATTTAAGGATGTAGTTCATGGTTATAATAATCAACTTTTATTTACACTATATCTCTTCTATTGGGTGAAACTCTTGTGTTATCTTATCATAATTGTGCATGTAAATATTTGAAAGCATCAAGTGTAGCCTTGTATTTTGATGAGAGTATTCCTAAATGAACATATGTAAATTATATTAGCATCATCAAGTATTTTAGGTCTCCAAATTGATTTCATTATTATTTTTCTATCTATGCTTAGTTATTTACTTATTTTTTTAATGAAGTGGTTTCTCCTTGTTTGAAAACTTACTACAAAAATTGTAATTATGGATTGGGTAGTGTTAGTATCTTTGGTGCATTTACTTACACGTATAATATGGTATGCATCATATATATTTTTGAATCATTCATTATTTCCACCATCCATGTTAGATTTTCTTAGTCTTAGGGCATTCATTATATGTCTCATCTTAATAAATTTCATCAATGAAATAAATAATTGACATCTTTGAGTATCATTTAAATATTCAAAGAAGTTACTCCAAAATTATACTAATGGTTTAATTTTTTGATTTGGTGTTTCCATATTGTTATCTTCACTACTATTTTATTCATTTTCTATTATTATATAGTTGACTTCATTTTTACTTTGAATATTCAATGTTACTTTTACCATTATGCATTTCATTTTAATTTTATTAATTGTTAAGGGGTAAATCATCATATTATCATAATCATGAAAATTAAAAAAATTATATTATAAATGTGGACTTGAAATATAATTTGAAATTTCAAAAAATATTCATTTCATCATTATCCATGACATCTGGTTCATTTGGGATAGTATACGTACCTTATCTTACTAAAATATTTTTATTTGTTCCTTTCATCTTTCTCTCAAAACTTTTAATTCATTTTTCAATTTAATGTTTTCCTAGTTTTAAAAAAAATCCATCCCTCATGTTTTCAGAAGGTTGATATATTTTTAAGTTGGGCACAAAAAAACCAACTTGTAAAATTGTCTTGAGTAAAAACCAATGTAATATAGAATTATGGGGATAAAAATTTCAAAATAGATAAAATAATAAGATTTGGGAAATCACTATATTGGTAATACAAATAATGATTAATCATTATGAAGTAATACATTATTTTATATAAATTTTACTTATTCATTTTCATCAAACATTCTTTATAAATTTTTATCAAGGGTTTCTCTATAAATTTGTTTATTTATAGTTTTTCTAATTTGTGATAAAATGTGTGTTTATTAAGCCAAAATTTTTATAATTTATAATAAAATGAGCCATAAAATATGTTCACAGGGATAATATTGGCCAAACCATTTCTTTTATTACATCAATTGACTAATTAGATCAATCTATAATTGAATTAGAGCTAATTTAGCCCCAAATTGAATAATACTATCAGAATTAGATTCAAGAGGCTCAAAATGATCCCAATTGCATTCACGATTGAACCAATAAATTATTTAGTTCATGGATTGATAAAATTATTTTTTACTGAAGCCCATATAACATTCTATAGATTCATGATTAGGATTGAAAATTGATCTATTTTACCCAAATTAGATTAGTTATTTTATGAATTAGACAATTGACTCAATCTATTATAAAATTAATGATAAATGAGGCCTCAATAAAATATTATAGTCACATTTTTTTTGAAGTGACTCAAATTAACCCTAGTCACTAGTTGGTTGAATATGTGATGTAATCAGGGTTTATTCATTCATAAATCACATATTATATAGTTAAAATAGGCTAAGATTGATCAATTTGGCCAAAATCACATCCTATAGTTGTATTTAGGTTAACCCCAATTTTTTTGGGTGATTAATTGTTTTTTTATCAAATTAGGGTTGAATAAGTCAAAAATTACATCTTATAAAATTAGTTGATCAATAATTAGGTGCATAGAACTAAATTTGACCCAAATAAAATCTGTAATTGGACCAATCAACTAATTAAATGATTTCATGATGGAACCAAATATAATTTGGCTCAAAATCAAAACATATTATTGAAATTAGGTTTAAGGGGCTTGAATTACCACCATTACATTTATGATTTAACTAGGTGATTATTTCACTATTTTTTTTCCAAATAAGGGATAATTGAGCCCAAAATAACATTTTATACAATTATAATTATAATTGAAATGAGATTAAATTTTCCCAAATTACATTATTGATTGTATGAATTAACTAATTAACTCAATAAATGATTAACTTATGGATATTTGAGTCCCCAGTGACATCCTATAGTCATATTTAGGTTCAATGCAATCAAATTGGGTCCAACATCTTCCATGATCAAAAAATAGACTATTTCGTTCATTTTTTTGTTAGATTGGGGTCAATTAAGCCCAAAATTACATAATATACATTTGAAAATGAGTTAATATGGCTTAATTTTTCCAAAATTATGTCACTAATTTTACCAATTGACTAATTGGCTCGATTGATATTAAAAATGCAACATATTTAGCCTCAAATAACATCATATAGTCATAGTCAGGTTCAAACGGCTTATATTGATCCCCACTACCTTCATGATTGAGACAATTAAGTAATTTTTATCATTATGTGATTAAATTGGAGTTGATTAAGGCCAAAATCATATCTAATACACTAAAATTTGCACATGTCATTAACCTAATAAATTATTTGGTTTATTGTTAGATCAAAATTGGGTCCATTGAGCCCCTATTGAAATTATATACCCATAGTTAAATTGAAAGTGCTCAAATTGGCCCCAGTTATCTTCTCTATTATCAAATAAAATATTTGGTTCATTATGTGATGACATTTGGGTTTATTAAGCCCCAAATTCTATCATATATAATCAAAAATATTATTTTAGGTATTAATTTCACCAAATTTGCATCACTAATTGCACCAATTGACTAATTGGATTAATATGTCATGAAATCATAGCTAATATACCCAAAAATCACATCCTATATTCAAAGTTAGGTTTAGTGGGTTCAAATAAGCCCTGATTTCTTGCATTAATTAAACAATCGAGTACTTGATTCATTTTATAATGATATTAGAACTAGTTAAACCCCAAATCATATTTGATACAATAAAAAATTAGTTCACAAAATAAATTTGGCCTAAACTAACTCAAAATATTTACCATGTCCTCCATATGGTAGTGTATCTATTGACCTATTCCTTTTTTATAACAATAAATTTAAAAAAAAAAAAAAATGACACCTACTTCATGTTTACATCCCTCATGGCCTACAGTTTAGGTTTATGGACTATGAGAACATTATATGTATATTTTTATAAGTTTATAGTGATTAAACATAAAAAAAATTACATTGTATGTTTGTAGTGATCTAAAATGATAATAAATCCATATACATATAAGTACTTATGCACTTTTAAAACTTTGTATGTTTGTTTTATTTTATATAGTTTCAAAATCATGATTATGATTATAAATGGATTGGATTCCTAAGCATATGACTTGGACCCACACACACACACACACACACACACACACACACACACACACACACACACACACACACACACACACACACACACACACACACACACACACACACACACAAACACACACACACACACACACACACACACACACACACACACACACACACACAACCAATTATGTGTTTTGACTAAAAATTTAAAAAAATATCAACATTATACATGATAAAAACTATGGATTTAATTTATAAATATCCTATAACTTTTATTGTTATGTTGAGCACACTCTCCACTTTCCAAATATATGTTTTTTTCTACTATTTTAAAGTTCCCATCTACATTGATTTATATGCATATATTTATTGTGCTAGTATATGTTTCCTCTATACATAGATGTATTTTTTTATGTAAGTATTTTTTTTTCATACAAATCACCCCATCCCCACATCCGCCCCCCCAAACCACCCACCCGCCCCAGCCCAAAAATAAATAAATAAATAAATGCAAAGTAAACCTAATTCTAAATACATTGGGAAAAAAAACATTTTTTTGGGTGGAGGGGGTGGGCACATTTGTTACTAATCATTTTTTAATTAGTTTTAGGGACTTTATAATTATAAAAATAATTTAAAAATAAATGTTATTATCTAACATTCCACAAAAGTATTTTAAATAATACAAAACAACAATTAAAAATGAGGGTGAACATGGGTGGCTATCTATTTTTTTAATTATAAAATATGAGTTCCTCTTCAAATATCAATTTTTTTTACCCACTTAATTTTCACCATTTTAATAAATTTTTTTTTTGAAATATAGACTCAAAATTTTACAATTCATGTTCCTATATCATCTTAAAATTTTGAGTGTATCCATCTCTACTAATCTATAGAAGTTGAGGTTTATCATTTTTCATAAGAAAAAATAGTGCACTTAACACCCCATTTTGGCCCACCATTTCCATACACTTACCCTCAAGAAAGAAATATTAACATATGTTTATTTCTAAGGTGTGAAGCTTTTTTTTTTATATATCTATCTCATGGAATGATTTATTTAAAATATGGATATTAGTGTGAAGTGATCATGTACGAAGGATTACAAAAAATAAGGGTTAACACAAAAATGAACTAAAAATGTAATATAATATTCTAAAGAAAAAATTAATATAGAAATATGTAATGAAAAATAGTAACATCCTTAATAAGATCTAATGGTCCTGCAAGAGGGATGATTTTACAATGAGGATAATCAACAAGTTATATAAAATTTTTATCAGATCAATTTATTATTTTTATGTTATACACATATTTAAATATAATTTTATCTATGTTGGATACTATTATACTTAGGTAATTGATTGGAATATGTTGAATCTAAAAATGGTTATTTATTTTGGTTTCTAGCTATAATGTATTTTTTCTATAGTGAGGGCTAGGTAGGTGGTTACAATAATAAATTTTTATTTGATTTTAATTTTTCTTGAAATTATCAAGTTAATAGTTATCATCTCATTTATGTATTAATCGTGGAGAGTAAAAATTATTCAAGTTTTAGGGTTAAATTATCTTAATATATGGAAATTTTTCTAATTAGTTTTCATGAAGCAATGATATGTGCTACACATTCTTTAAGGTAGTGGATGAAAGTCACCTGAACAATGGAAATAGGTTATTTTATAAGTGATCTACAAAAATTATTGTAGGTAACATAAAATATTGGTAATAGGTAATTAAAAATAATGGTTTCAAGTGAAATAAAATAGTGGTTACAATTGAACTAAAATAATAACTCCATATGATTTATAGGGGTGGCTACATGTGACCTACTACAGTGGATGCAGGTGAGCTATAAAAATGGATCTAGGTGACTTACACTAGTGACTACAAGTTAGAAAATTATTAATATATGTTTTATTTTGAATGACATGAATAAGTACAATACTAACATAGTTGCATAAATTATAGTTAGGATAACAATACATTATTATCTAGATAAAACTATCGTAGCAGACCAAGGTCTCAAAAAGGTTAATGGGTACCTTCCTAATTGGGATTTGATTTTTAAGATCATGGAATCTATGGGTTATTATTATAAATCCATTATTGTGATAAGGTATTTTAAAAACCCATTAGATTTTTTAGTTGGATTATACTCAATTTGGAGGATAAAAAAGGTGTTGAAAAATATTTTTTGATTTTTGATTTTATTTACAAGTTGATTATGGATACTCCTATAATTTTTATTGATATGTATACAAACTATATTTATATGGAATAGGGTTTAGTGGTTTAAGGTGATTAAGGGTTACCGTGTTTCTCAACAAAAGATTAATAAGAAATCAAATTACTTGGGTTGTTTCAAAATGTTTATTATCATGTTTATGATATCTCAAGCATATGTCTTGGATCATGTCTATATATGTCGATAAAAAACATTAAAATAATGTAATATAGACACAAAAAATGCTTAAAAGTTTCTAGACTATAAAATTATTAGTAAGGATACTCCCTTAAGTGATTGAGATGTTTTTGAAAAAGAAAATTTATCAAAATGATACATCCTTACTTATGAATAGATATGGTTTAAGGGTTGGATCATTTACTATTGATGATGTGATTAATATGGCATTAGAAACCTTATCAGATTGGATATGTTATTATGAATGAAATTATTTATCCTAATATAATACTATTATGTGGATGGAACTATACTATGTTTGGGAATGTTATCATTTCATTATAATAAAGTGGTAAATCCAAATTGTAACTATGGTTATGCGCAACATTGGGCATGAATTTTTATGTATTTTATGGGGATTTTAGGATTTATTACTTAGAATTTTAAATTGAAAAACTATTATGGTTGTTGGTGATTTGGAATACCATCCTTTTATAGTTATTAATGTCAAGACAGTAGTTGCAATGGCTGGCCTTGCTATTATAGCCATTAGACATGTGGGTTTTGTTAATAAAATGACCATTATTGATATGGATGTTTGTTTAAATTAAAAAAATTAATTATATAATATTTATGGGAAGCATATTTATATATGAAAAAAAAGGATTAACAAACAAACACTAGGCATACTTGAGTTTCCTTAAAATGGTGGGAAGGTTATGTTTGTATTATAAATAATTTTCACGCTTCCATATTAATTTAAAAGAGTATTAATTAAAGGTGAAAACCCACTTTGTATGTTTTTATATTGATTAACCAAGCATATCAACATCCATGATCAACTAATTTTATATGAAAATCAATGAAATAAACAATAAAAGTTATTTCTACTAGGTGTCTTTGAGCAATTTACTATTCCTTACTTTTGTCATAATATATGAACCTTACATTTATGAATTACTATTATATGATTTGACATTGAGTTACTGAATGAAATTTGTAACTAGTTTCAATATTTTTAGTTAAATAAAAAGAGCATTTGGATTTCATCTATCAGGTATAAGAATAATAGAATTATCACTTTTCATAGTAAAAATATCTTACCAATTCCTCTTTTGGATCAATAATCTAGTGGTGGGGTTCTAGGTATGGAATATTCTAGGAAGATCAAGGGTTAGTTACCCTTGTAGGGTCCTAAGGAAACACATTTTCATTATTATTCATCCATCAAGTTATTCATTGTAGAAAAAAATTGACTATAGTTTATTGTTTTGAATCACCCAAAAAATGTGTCATTTTTTCTATTTTTTATGATATTATCAATTCTTATCATTTGTGGACTCTTCATTTATGTATGAAATTATTCTAGGTTGCTTGTTATTATAAATATGCATAGCACTAATTATTACATGTCTTCATTCCTCATCAATTAGCGAGAAAATTTATAAGGGATAAATTTATTAAAAATGGTTTTATCAACATGTTTAGGATTTTTTGTCAAAGAAATCACATAAGGAAGTATCTTATAGATGAAATGTGTAAAACTTGGTTGATCCTATTTAAAATAATATGGAGAAGAATTTGTTTAAATTTGTCTATATTTTATAGCATGTCGAATGGAATTTTATACATTTTATTTTTAATCAATAATTATAGATAATTCTATAATATTATGAATAAATAATATTATAAGATTAATCTATTTAGTTATTTTCCCTTGTCAGAATCTACATGCATTTATATAGGTGCATGTGATGATAATATGTACTTTTAAATGGATTTGGACATTTTCACATGAGAAGTTGTTGTAATCAACCTTTCCTTATTTATTTTTACATATATATTTTTAATATGTTTTATTTTAGGTAGTCATTCCATATGAATAGATCCATAAATTTTATATCCATTTTTTTATTTTAATTTTTTATCTCTTAAAACAAATATTGTGGGAATTTTATTTATTGATGTAAAACAATAACCTCTATATTATTCATCCACCTTGCATCAATATTTACTACTGGACCTCGCTCCCAAAATTTCTCAAAAATTGCTTCACTTTCACATCATTACACTATTAGTTTTGGAAAAAAAATTGGTTTTTATGTAATTGGTTTTATATCATGTAGATAAAAAAGTATGCAGTACGAGCTTCCCTTGTATCTCAATACAAATAATAATAATAATAATAATAATAATAATAATAATAATAATAATAATAATAATAATAATAATAATAATAATAATAATAATAATAATAATAATAATAATAATAATAATAATAATAATTATTGTTGTTGTTGTTGTTGTTGTTGTTGTTGTTGTTTTTGCTATTGTTGTTGTTGTTGTTGTTGTTGTTGTAAAATGAAATTTAATATGTAAAATAGTAGATCTATTATAGAAATCTAAAAATCTATTTATGGTTTTTAAATAATTTAATGCTTGACACCGTCCTCAAAATAATTGTGAAAAAAATTGAGGGAACATAAAATCTATTATTATCTCTTAGATTAAAGATTTACTTTTCAGCCTAAGATGATAAAATTCATATGGAAACCACATAACACATAAACAATATCATGCTTCATATTAATTATCAATCCTTGGACATATAGACTTATGAGGAATTTCTATTGTATATGTATCAATAAACTATGTGAAATATTATGATGCTAACACAAACTTGTTATATAATAATCAAACTTATAGGAAGTGGATTAAAGTAAAGTAAATGAAATGATAAGATATTATATGATAATCTAATTTGGAATATTCACACACATCATTTAAATACACAAATGGAAATTATAGTTTCAAAAACTTATGTAAATGAGTTAAAATTTAAATTCTCACATAAAAGAAATGAACTAGTAAATGGATATGAAATTAGGACACCAAATCCTTACAAGTGATCCCTAACTTGGTTATACCATAGCTTGATTCCCCTCCTTTATTAATGAATTATTAAATCAAATAGAATATTATTGATTAAACTATATAATAAAATGTAATTACTATAATTAATTTATAATATGATTACAAATAGTCACTCAAATAATATTTTGATATTATTTCCTAGTTGAACTAAACTTTACTAACTAAACTTCACTAACTCTTACATCTTTCACCTTATTTCTTAAATATATAAGGAAACTCTTTATTAAGATATACCATTCTTTCTAGGTTAGAATAAAAAATCTACATTTAGTCCTAGAATGAAATAAGTTACAACAATCCTAGTAGATATGCTAAAATAGTAGAAACAAATTAGAATATATTTAGGGAGAGTAAGATTATTTAATAAAGGGAAAGATATATAAATTCATGGTCAAATGATAATTAAGGTGGTCACAAGTATTTATAATTACTTTAAAATTATAAAAACGTACCACCTAACTTTGTTTGAGTTAATTAGAAGTGGTCAGAGGTGACAACTTATTATAACTTTTCGTAACGATTAAATTTTCACCTAAATTTTTTTGTGTAGGTGACCTATAATCAGTGGCAACATGTTTATAGTAACATAAATGTCTTTGGATCACCATAGTAGTGGATATAATATTTATTCAAATTTAATGGATCTTTTATCCTTCATAGTTGTGGGTATTAAATATATTTTAATAAGTATAGTCTACATTCTCCACACTCTATTAATAATAACAAAAGAGAAAATAATTTAAAAAAACCATTTAATCTATATATCACATTATTTTAATCATAATAATAAATACATATAACATGGTTAAATTTTATAATACTATGGATAAATGCATAGTTGAGGGCTATAAAAATTATCAAATAGAGGGGATCTATAGAATAATAATATGTGAGACGAGTGTCATTTATTCATCTCATCAAACATGATAAATTTAAAAACTACAAATTCATGAATGCCAAGGAAATGCCTGATAAAAATTTAACACAATATGAAATTATCATTTAGAAACACTAGCTTACCCTTAATCCCAAATGCACATATATCAAAAACAACTAATAGAAAAATATTTGGGAGATGGAAAACCCAAAAAGTTTGTGTATTTTCATACCAAAATAACTACACAACACATTACACATACATAAACCTCAAACAACCTAAATCTCACATCACAAAAAATGTGATTTTAAGGGCCCAGTCATCTCTCGTTAAAATTTAAAGAAAGAAATAATCGAGTTAAATGTCCCTTTGAAATCTTGATAAAAACCATATAAATTAATAATTAAATTGTCTCCAATAATGATTTAAATATATAAAATAAATCTTCCTCATCCTTCAATAACACACACACAATTATTTCTTCCACATTCCTTATAAATATCTTCATAAATATAACATCAATCCAAATAATAAATATAGAATAATTTAATCATATAAAAAAATTACCATACTCTATAAGACCAAGTGTATGGAATGGAAATATATCATGTCCATATAGGTCCTATTCTCTACCCTAAACAATCCTTTCACATAAATACCAAGAAAGAGTGATTCTCTTCTTTAAATCCTACACATGAGCCAAAATTACACATACAACATAGCTTGTTTTAACAAATAATAATGCCTAAAATAATAAGATCATAGTTAAAGATTCCTTCTCAAGAAAATAAAATCAACTACAAAATAAAACATAGGTAATAATTTTTCTCATGGATTCCAATGTAATTTTTTTTAAAACAAACTAAACACAATATAAAATTTCTATTTACACACTTAGAATGCTCCATTAAATTCATTCATAATTTTAAAAAAAAAGAAGGTTTTAATATGAGTATTGAATACCTTAGGTTATTTTAATGTCATCACCTGAACTAAGATCTTAGTTATCTCTTTATAAGCTCTTCCAAAAAATATATCTAATAAATAAAAACCCAAAAAAGTTATAATTCATTGTATATGTATAAAATTAATATTTTTTGTTCACTTTCCATTTGAAACATGACATCCTCTAAATTTTTGAGACGTATCATTGTACTTTACAAATTATATCAATGCACTAGATAATTGAACTTTCAAAAACACTTAAATTCATATTTTCAAGACCATCACATTCAATTTTCAATAAAATTCAAATTCCCATATTATACATAATTTTTAAGGATCTATCTAATCCTTTGGGAAACTAAAATAACATAAACCCTATTGACTTAAGACTTATAAAATAGATATGAAGGTTCCCACTTGTCATTATCACCATGTAAAGTGGCCCCAAAGCTAAAATTCAAATTCTCAAGTCATTAAAATGCTTTTAGGTAAATCAATCCACCCAAAATAAACCTTTCAATAGGTAAAGAAAAATTCAACCTAAAATTAAATATGATTGGTTGTACATAAGAAATGTATGCATATATGGCACACGAATATCACATCACACTACAATAGGTACACACTCAACATACACTTGTAAGAGACATGTTATACATTTCCGATGATTTAAACTATTAAATTTAAATTTTTAGGAAAATATTGGCATTGTATTTTGGTGTATTTATCCCTTGATTTATACATATTATGTTTTTTATGCTCATGGTATAATAATACAACTTTAGAGTTAATTATTAATGTGACTATAAATACTCTAATATAATCTAGAGGAAAAAGTAACTTGGTAGTTCATTATTGTATTGTCAATGGTTAATTTAATGAAATAAATGAGTTATTATTCTATGTATTTTAATTGAAAGTGTTTTATAGTGTGAAATTAATTGACTATTTAATCCTGTGTGGATTACAGCTTTAATATTCTACTAGGTTAAGTATTGTACTAGTATTTATTATTCCAAAGATAGGTCTTAGCTTTTTATGGGGATTTAATGTTTCTTTGATTAACTATAAACTATTGATTGATATGGATCTCTAATTTTGAAAAAAAAATTGAGTAGAGGAGAATGATAGGGAAAACAAGTATAAATATTGAAAAATTCAATGATAAATATTTTGTGTTGTACAATTTCAATAAGGAAGATTTTATTTTTGATAAATATTAGTCACTTGTTGTATCAATAGTGAAACTTATGCATATGAAATTAAAATAGGAATGAAAATATCTCAATCATATTCTGTATATCTGATTCATTTATTTGGAGTGTCTAACTGGAGAAAAATCATAATTTATATCTATCAGAGAAGTTGGCGACATTTTATCATACAAAGTCTCTACAAAAAAAAATGCTACCCTAAACCCTATGAGATTAGGACTTAGAAAACAAATAATAAGGTTTACACTTGTCATGATCACCATTTAAAGTGTCCTCAAAGCAAAAATTAAAGTTTTAGCTCATTAAAATACTTCTAGATCAATCAATCCACCCTAAATAAATCTTTCAAGAGCTTAACAAGAATTCAACATCCAAGGAAAGATGAAGGGTTGTACAAGGAAATTTATGCATACATGGCACAAGGAGGCCACATCAAACTACATCAGGCACACACACAACATACACTTGTAAGAAATTTGTTATATATTTTTCATTATTAACACTACTAGTAATATAAAATTTAGGACCATATTAGAATTTTATTTTGGTAGTTTTATCCCATGGTTTCTATATCATATGTTTTTTATACTCATGGTATAGTAATACTACTTTTATGGTTACCTATTGATGTGAATATAAATAATAACATATAAAATAGAGGGAAAATAATATAGTAGTTAATTATTGTATTTTAAAAGGTAGATTTATTGAATTAAATACGTTATTATGTTTGTTTTTTAGTTGAAAGTGTTTTATCACATGAAATTGCTTGACTATATAATCCTGTGTATTATAATTTTAATATTATATTAGCTTAAGGATTTTATTAGTATTTCTTATATCAAATCTAGGTCTTATATTTTTATGGTGAGTTAATGTTTATTTTACCAATGATAAAATAATATTTGAGTTGTATATCTGCTTATGAAAAAAAAATTAGTAAAGGGTAACGATATAAAACATAAGTATAAAGATTGAAAAATTCAATGGTAATTTTTTTGAGTTGTTGAATCTCAATAAGGAATATTTTATTGTGTAAAAATATTAATGGGTTATTGTATCTAGATTGAAACTTATGGGTATGAAGTTAACATATGAAGGAAAATATCTCAATCATATCATGTTAGTTTGACTCAATTTTGTTGATGTCTAAATGGATAAAAATCATAATTTAGATCTATGGTAGAATTTGGTGACATTTCATCAGACAAGCTCTCTAGAGAATAGAATGCTTTCCCTAAATAGCCTATATTCATTGAGAATGAATGATGATAAATCTATAGGTAACATTTGAATGCTTTCAATAATGTGGTAAGTTAACTAGATTATATTTTAATTAAAATTGATCAATAATAATGGTGTATTACTTTATCTTTTTCCTTTCCAGATTCTTAAGATAAATTAGTTATGGAAATAAATACTAAGGAACTAACATTGGAAATCAAGAACATAGTGGAAATAATATTATTAGAAGAAAAGAGGATGATATCTATTGGAATTTATCAAATAAATAATGCCCAATTTATAAGGATTCATTCCAAATAAATATCTAAACTAAAGTAAGGACAATCAATATCTAGAGGTAAATTTAGGACTACAATAAAGACTAAGATAAAATACTCAAACTATGGTAAAATATCATATTATATTAAAGAATACAAATCATAAAATTATGAAAATGGTAAGTTATATGATGATTCTTAGTCTACAAAATCAAATCCATACAGTGAAGTCTTGAAGGATTTATTGTTGTCAACTTCAATATCCTATGCATGTAATGGTGCATGGTTTATTGAACTGTGTCCCTCTTTTTATATGTCCTCTCATAGGGAATGGATATTTGAATGTGAAAATATAAATGTAGGTGATGTTATTATGATAAAACCTGACCTATAAGATCATAAAGTGAAGGAAATTAAAGATTATGTTTAAATATGAAAAGGTTAAAATTCTCCTTGATGTAATGAACATTAAAATTTTTAATAGAAAACTAATATTATAATCAATTTTAATGATGTCGGTGTACATGAAAAATTTAATAAAGATAGTTCCAT
>JARHVA010003111.1:285000-292500 GCA_037957365.1 Torreya grandis | reverse complement strand
ATCATTTTTGGTACCTTGGGGAGGTGGTCAATAGTTTTGGGGAGGATTCTCTCTCGTCTACATTGAATGCTATAATGAATGAAGTAAGAGGTGATAAATAGAGGAAAATAAAAATGTAGAAGGTGGTGGTCGAGAGGATGTGGGTGGGAAGAAGGGAGCGGAATGAAGAAAAGAGAGGGAGGGTCTTTTGAGTACACAAAATAGGAGATAAAGGCTTTGTGGCATTTACTACTCAGTAGGTTGTGCAGATCTATATAGAAGGCTAGTTAATTTTTATTAGGCTTCCATTTTAGCATAATATTTACATGTAAGTCAAAAAATTATATATTTTATTAGTTGTTTATATTTAAAATAAATTTTTTGAGATGATACATAATCATCATGATGTCATGAGACTTCATGCCAAGTACCTAACAGCCAAGGAAGATAAAATATTTGCTCCCTTTGCATAAATCTTGTGGATACATAAATATATTAGTTTTGATTTAAAACCCCTATTTGGGTATGTATTTTGGCCACAATACCTTCCACATTCAGAATAATAATATGGGTTATAAAATTTTACTTCTGAGGGTTGTCCTCCATTTATCTTTGCATTTGAATTTGATCATTACCCTAATATGACTATTTTGATTATTTTATTCTATTGTGTATAATTTCTTCATCTAACCTATGCATGTGCATGCACATGCACATGTGCACACACACACACACACACACACACACACACACACACACACACACACACACACACACACACACACACACACACACACACACACACATTGGGCCACTGTACCCTACTATTCTTTCTTGAAATGTCATATGGGTTTTGATTTGCAATGGGGATTGGTATGATCAATTGGGTGTTTAATTATTTAGAATAATGGGTTTCTAAATCATGTTTGGGTCCTAATAAATCATTTGATGCATGAATTTTAATGATTATAACTAGATTTAAATTATAGTTCATATATACTTATATGTTTATTGTTGTTGGTTGGTTTTACTGTATGTTTTATAAACTAATCTTGTCTTGTATGAGGTTATGGGGTAAAGCCATGGGGAATTTTTTAAAAATTGTAACAGAGATTTGAATTTTATTTAATAATTTATTAAGGGTTGTTTGAAATATTTAAACCATTTAAGACCTTAATATTAGATTTTGAGGATCATTATAAGGTCATAAGATCTCATGTTGACCCCATAAAATTGGCATATCAAACTCTCTTGATCTTTTAAAGTCATATTCAATATTTGATTTATTACTTAAAATCATTATTAGTTATTTATAAATGATGGGTATGGCTAGAAGTCAAGGTTTGATATGTGTTGACTTTATATGTGTTGAGTGGTTATGAATTAGTGGGTTAATTATTGACTATTCCATTTTTGTTGGTTATACATTTACCTTATGTTATGTCATTAGTTATTTCCATATTAATTATTTGTTTTATCTCTATTGTGAATGGAGTTATTATCCATTAACTTGAATTAAATAGTTGAGTTATAGCCATGTAATTATTGACATGAAAATGTAGATTGGTATTTGGGTAGTCCAATGGCTAAGCCTACACTTGGAATATTTCCAAGCATGATAAAAATGACTATTATGGACATGGATTTAGTTCATAAATTCATTTCTATGACTTTCAAAGCTACCAATAATGGATTATCCCCACTTCTAAGTCATAGTGATGTCATTCACTTGGTTTTTTTTGGTCTTATCTTTGGGTGATGTACCTATTGGTCACTTTATTATTCTATAGCTTTGTTATTGTGTTGAGTCATCCACTGGCTTGGAAACCTTGAATTTATTTGAATCCCTTCCTTAGAATAATTTTTAAGCACACCCTCCAACTGATGGATGGGGTAGTAAAGGTGACTGATTGTTAGGCTTATAAGGCTAGTTGGGAGGGCTTGTCTGTCATGATTATATGCCACTCACAATATTTGATGATCTCATGGACAAACATAATGAATTCAATAAAAATTTGGTATAATTTATCCATATTATTCTTTATCATTAATTTTATTAATGATTCCATGTTGTATGCATAGTGAGCATAGTTACAAATCAGTTACATTATTGATATTGGTTCAATTTTACATTGTAGTCATTACATGCTGATCATTACCTCTTTGATAATCATTTGTTATATAAGTGGAGTAAAAGTTTTATACAATTATTGACATATGGTATCAATTTTAAATCCCTTTTATATATTTTGAATTGAATCACTTGTTATGATCTCCTAGTTTCTACCTTGGTTATTTATATGGTAATTATTATTATATTTTACATCTAGTACATTACATTGGTAACTTTACCATGTTAGGAATCTATGATTGAAGTAGTAATTCATCTCTTTATGTAGTTTTATATGTGGTCTTTATAGCCTCTTGGCATGAACATTATATTGTTGATAGGGTTAATATTTCCATATGCATATATATTACTTATCATATGGTGATTTGACTAGCATAAGGATGTTGGTCCAAATTGTTAAGGTAAAAAGGGTTTATCTTGGAAATGATATTTATTAAAGGATTTATCACACATATTCTCTTTTTCATACACTTATGTATTTCTCTTTTCATGATGCTTATTTATTGAGGTAGCTTATGCTTACGTGGAAAACCTTCCTTTCTACATTTGATTTCATCAAGGGTATGAAATAGTAATAAACAATGTAAACTGACTTATTTTTAATCTAATATGAGAGAAAATTTTGCAAGGAAGCATAACTAGTGAAATATTCATTGCAATCCTTAAATATTGTTTAACTTCTCACAACTTGTACAATTGCATATCAGGTATGTACCTTTATGGGTAAATAGTACATTATTAATAGACTAAATTTTATTAATTTTCATTATCTATTATCTTGATAAAAATACATAGAATTCATACTTTGTATCTATATGAAGGGATGTTTAGTAATTATCATATTATAAGCAGTTATGGATGCCTTAAGTTATTATAAATCAATTACTATTTTATCATTTTGTGATTAGTCATTATGTGATTAAGGTAGATTTGATTAACTTTCATTCACCTTATTCAATTTATCCTAAAATGAGTATAAATTGTTGAGTTTAAAATACTTAATGTATTCTCAATTTCCCTATGTTATTATAGTTATTAGTATTGGCTTAGTATTGAGCTTCATTTGATAAGTGATGGCTAGAAATTCTTGCCATCAAATTGATGAAGTATGTACGATAATACCAAGTCTATAAATGCAATTTTAAGATGTTCATATTTAATTTCCTACCTTGATGTATTTTTTAGCATAACATTTTCTTAATATATATTTTAACTTGAATACCTTCCTTGTTTAAGAAAATGACAAGGAGTAGTTTGAAATATGTTTATTGTGAATTATAATAATCATCCTTATGAATGGAAATTATATAGAATATAGTGGCTTAGAATTTTGTATCATTTTTATTGATGTTATTACCAGTGTGTAAAACATATTCATACAAGGTATATATTATTGTAATAAGGACCATATAATCAATTAAATAGCAATGCAATTTGAATTATTAATAACATAGTATTTGATAAGTCATGATGATATGTTAGTTATTGGTTGAGATCTCTATGCCATATTACATTATTTTAAAACTCATTTAATAAATTTATATGTACTTATTTTCCCTATACATTTGGTATTAATGCATTTTCCTTTGATAATTATACACATATTCACCATTTTGTGAATATGATCCATTTTTCATAAAATGATTATGGGCTATCCACTATGCCTCCATTGGTAACTATAGATATGATTATAAGAAATTAGAAATAATATTAAATAAATTAGAGGATTTTCATTTTTAAATGATTTGATAAACAAGATGAGACTATTTGATTAAAGAACTATTTTGAATTCCAATGCCTTAAGGAGTAAGTCCAATTTAGTTTAGATTTCTAGTTAACAATGGATGAATCATGAACTTTAAAATGAAAAAGTAAATTTTTTTAATGATCGTAGAACCAAGGAGGAGGATAGTTACCCTTGAATACAATTCAATTGCCCATAATTCTCTATGTTTCACTCATTTACTATGATTGTACTCTTTTATAGATAGTAATGAATTTTGCTATGTGCTTATGAAATATTGTGTAAATATAAATGTGTTTTAATAAACTTGTTGGTTGATACTTTATGATTGACATCTTAGGTAGTATTCTTGATAGTCATAATAACACCAGACCTTGTTCTCATCCATTATAATTTTTGTAACAAAAAGGTAATATAGGTGGTGTAAATTTGTCTTTTTTGGTTCAGTTAATAAGTAACAATTTAACCATCCTAGAGAAGAAATAAAACCTACTAAGGGGAGTGAGATACCTATCGAGGATTAAGGACCTATAAATGGTATTATGCAAAATATCTAGTGTTGAGTATGGTGCTTTGGAATTATCCATGTACATATACATTGATACACCCTAAATCCCATAGTTCTTTCTATAGGCAACTTAATTCCCCATAGTATCCTTTGTAAGTGATTACACTTAGCTAATTATCTCATATCACCTCCTTCAATTCTGATTGCATGTACATTAGTATGCTAAATAAACATCACTTTCTTCAACAAGCATGGTATTGGGTCTAACATGTAGTCCCAAAATGTACTTTAATAATGTAATTCAAAAAAAAATGGGTTGTTTCATCTAGTATCAAAGCAATGCTCTTCTCTAGGGAACTTTGAGAATGAACATTTTTAAGTCTAAAATCTATTGTTTATTATTATGTAACTTCTCAAGATAGTTAGGATGACATCAAATGGTGGTAAAATATATAATAACTTTTATAATGTTAATCTAGTTAGAGGCAGAGGTGGAGACTAAAGTAGGGGTCATGGTTCCTATAACCCTATTTAGAGTCAATAGGAACTGTCCATAAACAATGTTTATATTAATAATGATGTCTTGAATTTTGATGCATTCGATAGGAACCCAAATGATAATCATGAATAAATACTCAATATAATCTCAATATCCTTGAATACTCTACAAAGAAAGATTAATAGTCAAGAGTGAAGGTTGAATGAACTTGAAAGTGTATCCCATGAGGAAGTACATAGATTTGAGATAGACCAGGTACAAGATATAGTAATATAAGAGATGATTTTGACCATGGTTGATCCAATAATTATAGAATTGAATAAAATTATGCCACCCACATTTTTTAGTGAATAATATGGTGATGCAATTGATGTATAACTAGTTCTCTTGTATAAATACTTTAACCTACATAACATGCCATCAAGTATGAAAGTAAAGGTGGTAGCTTATCAATTGGTTGGACCTAAATTTTTTTGTTAGAATAAAGTCTGTGCTATATAGGGATAAATCCAATAGATCAAACTTAGACATTGAAATGTATTTTTAGAAAAGGTATCTGAATGCCAATTATAAAGACCAAAAAATAATAGATTTTAGCTAGTAAAATAGGAAAATATGACTATTTTTGTATATGTAAAAAATACTTAAATATGTTACATCATGTGAATTATATGCATGATGAGGAAATGAAGGTCACCAAAATTAAGCTTGGGATCAAAGAGATATTTATGCATGACAATTAATATGAAAAATCTAAGGATATTGTCATTGAATCGACTTATCAGGCTAAAAATAAAGAGAAGTCTCATTAAAAGGTGAACCAGGGTTTCAAATTGAATAAGCTATAATATAAGACCAAAAATATCTCTCCTATGTCTAATAACTTTTAAAATTCAAACTAGAATTGCATATTTTCATAAAATAACAAGGATTTTAAAAAGTTTTTCAACAAGACCATAAACTTTAAGTCACAAGATTTATCTAAACCAAGTTCTTTCAAGAAGGAACACCCTTAAAAAAATCAACATGGACAAGACATAAGGGAAAATACTATTTTTGTAGATAAATATAGGGTTGTTACACCCTGGGAATGTGGTGATAACCATTACAAAAAAGGATTTACCTAAGTTGAAATTAGGCTAATCAGCTAACCATAGGGTGTAGTCAGATGTAGACAATTGCAATGTCAATTTACAAGTTACCCTAATAGATACTAAATTTAATATTAATGGTTTCATAAATCTATCATAATTGACATAGGTCCAACCAACAATTTAATATCTTGTAATGTTTCAAAATAATGTAACATTGAATTTGTAATGATAAGAGAATATTAGAAGCTTGAGTTTGGTACTAGAAAAAGGACACCTATTGGAATAAGCTATAATTGATTTTAGTGTCTTCAAAACCAAGGTAAATATATTACTAACACCTTTGGGGTCATATGATCTCATTCTCAGAATGGATTGAATGTAGGTGCACCAAGCCACATTTGATTGCATTGTTAAAAGAGTGTGGTACATCAACAATCATGGGAGGTTTGTAGAAATTCAAGGATTCAAAGGCCTAAAAATCAAAAGACACTTTTAGCCTTGTAGAGAAAAAGATCTATTACAAAGTGATACAAACCTTACATAGTCCAACTATAAGAGTTACCTAAGACAAGGAACTAGTTTGGCTAGACTTTCCTATCCTATATCCTAAATGAGTTTGTGGATGTTTTTCCTAAAAAGTTGCATAGATGACCACCTAAGCAAAAATTTGTCTTTGAAATTGATATTTTTTGGGAGTTTCCCGTGAATATAAGGATCCATATTAGATGAATGTGGATGACTTATAGTAATTAAAGGTATAAATATAATAAATATTAGACATTGGATGCATCTGACCATGTATGTCTCATTAGGGTCCTTTGGTTTTCTTTGTCAAAAAGAAGGATGAAACTTTAATTTTATGTGTTGATTATGACCTACTTAATAAGATAACAATCAAAATCAATATTATTTCCTAAGGAAAAGTGACATATTTGATCAAGTCAAGGGTAAAATAGTCTTTTCAAATAATGATTTAAGATCAGGATACTATCAATTGAGGATCAAATAATAAGACATTCATAAAACAATAGTTTGAACTTCGTATGGTCATTACGAGTTCATGGTATTTTCATTTGGACTAAATAATGCCCTCAAAGCATTTATGAATCTTATGAATAACATGTTTAAAGATTTTTTGGATAATTTTGTGCCAGTGTTCCTTTATGATATTATTATTTACTCTAAAAATGAAGTTGAACATGATCAACACATTCCTCTAGAACTACAAAGACTGAGACAACATAATTTATATGGATAAATCTCCAAATGTGATTTTTATGAATATATAATTCACTTATTGGGCCATATTGTTTCAAAATATGGCATTAGTGTAGACCTAACAAAGATAAAAGCCATTTAGGACTAACCTAATCTGACTAACATGTAAGAAGTGTGCAACTTCAAGGGCTTGGTTGGTTGTTACTGGTAGTTTTTGGAAACATTTTCTAGCATAGCCCATCCTATCACTTCTTTTCATTCCAAAAGAAATAAATTTATGTGGATGCCTCAATGTGGAGAGGCTTTCACAAAGATGAAAGTGTTATT